>JAODUP010000224.1:685000-755000 GCA_025642065.1 Paralvinella palmiformis
GGTTTGAATCCACCTCATAGCTGTGTATGTGGGATGTGTTTCCAGAGTGAGTCACCCCTAAGTTGTTGAGGATAAATAACCCATATCAACTCAGTTCAAACACTAAATCACTTATAATCTACCACATATTGATATGACCAAATGATGACGTAGGTCGGCCAAACTGTTTAAATATCCGTCATTATGTCAACTAAAATGATCTTTCGGTCATGATGGCTCTAAAACGTCATCACGCATCTCTCGAGCCAAAATTAGTATGGTTGGCCATTCGTCTCATAATTCAGTACGCAGAAGGGCTGTATATAATACAGTAATACCCCGCTTTACGTCATTTCGGCCTACGTCAAATTCGCCTTTAAGCCACTTTTCTGGAGTAAATTTCATTTCGACGCAGCTACGTCACCGACGTCATAATAAAAGGACGTGAAATAAATAAATTAGCAATAAGAGATAAAAGAAGCTAAAACACAATTTAAAATACAATAAAAACACATTAAAAGCAAAAAGAATGTATATGCAATAAAATATGACGTAGGGCGAGGTATGACTTTATATTATGGTTCGCAAAAACGTTTATAGTTTTAAAACGCGTTTAGGTGTTACTAGCAATTTGCTAGTACAATGTATTGTTTCTAGTTTGTTTTATTATCATTCTAGTTCTCGTGCTAGATGGACGAAAATACTCAATTTATAATTTGTTTATAGTTCGTTATGTGTGTTATATACTTCATTGTATCATAATTCATTTGTATATTGAATATTATATTCTGAAATAAATAAATTGATTGAATTCAATTGAATATATAAACAAGGCGACTGAATTGCTCACAGTCACACACCTGTACGTATGTCTGTTGTCTAAGTTTCTCAGAGAATGTACTATCATCGTGAAATGGACGCCCAGATACGCTACCTAACGACTACATCCGAGTCGGAGGTAAATCTGTTTGAAAGGAGCCAATATTGTCTACAGCAAACTAACAGCGCTCTGGTACACCGCACTCACTACAAAAGGATAGCCGCTCGTTTCGTTCAATGGAGACTGGCTTGCGTTATGGCTTATCCAGGTAACGCCCTCCTCGCGTTACCCGAACCGAAAACAAAACAGGATCAGTTAAACGAAACACGACCACACCTGGTCTGTTGATAGAGAAATGCAAGATAACAATAGATGGATTTGGGGTTTGTTTTGTTTCATCATTCGCGATCACGGGACGTAAGACATGACGGTGTACACACTTGGTACTCTGTGTGATCCCGATGGAGACGAAACACCCCGTCCGTGATCACCGTCGAAGTGTTTTGGGGACCATCCGTAACGAAATGTATAAACGTCCGTAACGGCTTTATGCATCTATCATTTGACCCGGGATTCCACCGATTATGCTGTAAGGGGAGAAGACGATCCACAGAAAGGTTTCCACCCTTTTCCGGGATCGAATCCGTGGTCCTTGGCACCAACAGCTACGCGCTTTACCGCTGGACTGAAGTGTATTTATAGTCAGCTGGAATTTAGCTGAAGACTAATTGTTGGTAGAAAACAATAAAATGGCTAGAAGACGATATTTATTATCTGTAGTCTATCTGTGTATCTAGTTTTAACTTCTATGCTAGATTATTTTAGGGCACTCCGAATAGCGCCTCAAAACTCCCGGTTGTGGGTTAGAAACCTGTATTTCAGGGGAGTTGTTTCCTTAGAGAGTCAACCCTCGTCCATATGTCCCAGGTGTGACTGGCACCGAGGATAAATATCTCAACAACAACAACATTAAGTAACACGAATAATAATAATAAAGATGATGATGATTGGTGTTTTACGGGCCACCTTTGTTCACATGGTAGGCTAAACGGGCCGAGCGACCTCCAAAGGTAATGAGGCGAAGTCGAAGATGAAACAACCTTCAGATATACCCACGCCGAGATTCGAACACGGGTGGTAGTGATCTGTGGCCCAACACGCTACCGCTAGACCACGGAGGCACCCCTAATAATAATAATAATAATAATGTATATTTAACAAAGCCCCCTTATTAGCAGGAGCCATTCAAAGGCGCTGTACAAATAATATATAACGTAATAATACCACAAATAATATGTCTGTAAAAATCCTATAAGAGATTTAAAATATAGTTATTATTTATCTGTGAAAGCGACCTTGAACAGGTGTGTTTTTAGAATGGATTTAAAATTTTCAAGGGACGACGCATTTCTAATATCTGCAGGCAACCTATTCCACCTATTGAACAGGTATGTTGATTAAAGGAGCTATCCAACTTCGTAGAAATCGGCCAGTCATCTCGTGTCAAGAATTGTCAACATTTTATAAGACTTTAGTTGAGAATACTGTTTTTACCAGTAAAATATAAAAGGGGGCAAAAATAATACTTTCCGGATTGTTTCGTGTATTATATATATCGTCTTTTGTAGCTGGAGCCCGTTCTTTGGACGGGAATGTCCGGATTTAGTTTGTTGTTGTCATTCGGAATGAACAATAGTTAGGACGAAATCACATCGCTTGTCCAATGTCAGTAACACCTCAATAAGATGAAATTGTTTCAAACTAAGTTACCACGATTGCGTGCGTAAGAAATGCCCGACCGTATGTGGCTAACGGGTTAAGGGAATTTGGTGTTCGCTCGGTCGAATCGCCCCCCGGGTGTACGAATAGTTCGAAACAACGCCGCGCCCGTGGAACATTTCGTATTTGTTGTAGGCGCATGTCTTCAAACAAGCACAGATCTAAAGAGATACTTCGAGCAGAAGGATTGGAAACCATAAAAGGGCCTAGTTTATTATATTATAAATAATGGCATTATCTATTTTTGTTTGTTTAAATCATTTCTCGCGCTAGAAACAGTCTTGCCGTAAACGGGTAGATTAATTATACAGGAAGATTTATCGTCAAGTTGGCGCTGCAGTAGTTCCTGTTATTTCACTTCGTAGGAAGTGTTTCGCGGGAGAATATTTTATGTTTGACAAATCTAATGGCAAATGTTGGTCATAAAGGGAATTGCGTATCAGCTACGAGATACCCCCCCGATTATGTAAACATGTAAACGTTGCTAAATGTAGGAGAGAAAGATGAAACGCTCGTCTGACATAGCCCGCGCGGGGTTTGAACCCAGGTGTTATAAATATGTGGCCTACCGCGCTACCGGTTAGATCATGGCCTCGTGATTATGGATTAGTCATTATATTATTGTGAGTAGGTGGGTGAGTAGATTATTTCGCTTTGGTGTTGTACTCATCTAGGACGTATGGTTATGGTATGACTGACTGTCTGTCTATGTAAACATAATGCCCAATCTATTTTTGTGATTTAGTCATTATATTATTGTGCTTTAGTCAATATATTATTGTGTTTTAGTCAATACAATGTTGTGTTTTAGTCAATATATTTTTCTTATTTAGGCAATATATTATTGTGTTTTAGTCAATATCTTATTATGTTTTAGTCACTATATCACTGTATTTTAGTCAATATAATGTTGCGTTTTAGTCAATATACTATTGTGTTTTAGTCAATATATTATTGTATTTTAGTCCATATACTATTGTGTTTTGGTCCATATATGATTGTTTTAGTCAATACACTATTGTGTTTTCACTAGTCACGAGATTGTGTATTAGTCTGTGATAGCTGCGAATAAATTTATTTTATGAAATGCTGACTAAATGAGTCAATCAGTCTCTGAAGACAATTAATCAAGATGAAATAAAAGATGGCACAGGCATAATGTGTGTGCATAATGCCAGACACGAGGATTCGATTCCTGTTGAAGAAGACCTGCGAACAAATCAGTATTGTGGTTTCCCAACACAATTCGGATGAATATTTCGGCTCACAACGGTGGGAGGTGGATTTTGGGTTATCCTAAAATGATACGTAAACGCCCCTTCGCCCAATATGTTAATCATTCCAGAACGATCCTGATGTCTTCTCCATGTCTTTCGGGATTGACCCCCCCCCCCTCTGTTTTGGCGTTTATGAATGTATTTCATGTCTACTGCTCGTCTGGATTCCACTGACTGGTGGCTCGTTAGATGTAAGGCAGCCTTATAAATGGAAGGTTAGGTATATGTACTGGTGAAATATATATATATATATATATAAACAGTTAATTTGTATAATCAGGTAATATGTATATTACCTGAAATTTTCAGGTAATCTGTAATAAATCTCGGTTAGCAATACACGTATTACCTGAAAATATCAAGTAATATACATATTACCTGATTATGCAGATTACATGTAATAGCTTTGTAGTGGTTTATGACTGTGGTTGGAGCAACTGGGAGCTCCTGCGTTCGAATCCCTAAACTGACTGCTGCTCTTTCATGTGCTGACCGCTTCACATTAAATAGCCATTTTTACATATTTTAAAATCATGAATACTCCCATTCCCTCCCCCTCTCTCTATTTCACTCACTCACTCACTCACTCACTCACTCACTCACTCACTCACTCACTCACTCACTCACTCACTCACTCACTCACTCACTCACTCACTCACTCACTCACTCACTCACTCACTCACTCACACTCACCACCACTCACTCACCATACTCACTCACTCACCTCTCTCATCATTCACCACTCTCTATCATTATATATATATATATATATATATATATATATATATATATATATATATGAGACAGTTGACGACAGTTCTATATATTGTTGTGACAGGAAATGGGTAATTTCTGCAAAAAAATAAACTAACGGAAAAGAGATAATTATATCACAAATTGTATTTGTATCAGATTGTTTATTGTTAGAAATGATGTGAATTACATCCTTATCTGGATTATAATTACATGTAGTTTATATGTATATCATTAGATTTATTGACGCAGACATTATTCCAAGTGATTGACGTTAGTTTTGTTGTTTTATCATCAACATCATCTTTATTTCATATTCATAAGAATACATGGCAGAATACAAGCAAATAAGACAGCTAAAATGAGTTCCTAGAAGCTAAATTAATAATAATAATAATAATAACTGTAATTCGTCTTGCAGTTTTTATATAATTTAATCATAATAAATAATTGTATACATTTTTAGTATTATTTATTATCTGGGTTCTGATGTTACCTTTCAGTATTCTAATTATCTGTTATGTATGTTCTGTCTTGATATAATTTGAATGTTGAATAAACCAATAATATATATATAAATATATATATATATATATATATATATATATTGTTGTGTGTGTGTGTGTGTGTGTGTGTGTGTGTGTGTGTGTGTGTGTTATTTCATCAGGCATGGTATTTTAAATCGAGCTCACCTGTTACGCGCACCATGAGGTGCATGTAGCAGGTGTGTCTGTGTGTTTTTTAGGAGTGTGTGATAATACACAGACACAGAGTATCTCGAATTGTTAATTCAATCACTAGATGATTCATCAGGATACTGAATCCAGAGAGAAACCTTTCATGCTAACACATGTGTGATATCTCACCATTCCTGAAGACGTCGCTATGCAATAGAATCCCCAAAACAGTCGTGGTGCCAAAGAATAATGTATCCAAATTAGAGCCTGACAGTTTGTAAGAATCATTTAATTGCTGTATCTTTCTTCAAAGCAACACCAAACTTTATACCTTTATTGTTAGTCTTAACAGAAGTGTCTGTGCGTAGGTGCGTGTGTGTCTGTTGGTGTATACGAGTGTGTGTGTATATGGTGTATGTGTATCTATGTATGTGCGTGTGCGCCCGTGCTCATTATCAACAGTCTAAATAACGCTAATTTCTGTATACCGTGAGAGTTTAACCAGCCATTACAAGCCCTCCCCCCTTCCCACAATGACATCGTCGGTAAGTGACAACCACAAAGAACCGGACATCCGACGCTCCAGATAGTATCTCCCACAGAAAGGGACAAATTGATGTTATAATTAACGTTCTAGACAAAGGTAGGCAATGATTTAAAATTAGTCGACGAGTAATACTTGAGTGGTCTCCGTAAATTAATATCCTGACGGTAACAAAGGTAACCGTGGATCAGATAATTAAACAATAAAGTTAGAGTGGTCGGTGTAAACTGGGTCGTCATTATATAAAATCAGAGATTTTCACACGCGGACCAGACACTAGAAGTAAACTGTCTATATACTACGGGTTGTCGTTGGCTGTTGTAACCTGTGCTGTTGTCGTTGATTGATGTAACATGTGTTGTCGTCGTTGGTTGATGAAACATGTGTTGTTGTCGTTGGTTGATGAAACGTGTGTTGTTGTCGTTGGTTGATGAAACGTGTGTTGTTGTCGTTGGTTGATATAACCTGTGTTGTCGTCGTTGGTTGATATAACCTGTGTTGTCATTGGTTGATATAACCTGTTTTGTCTTTGGTTGAAAACCATACGGCTTGTTCGTTGCCTTTCCAATAACAAGTCCCGTATCAAAACAAACAGGCCATCCCAGAAAATCTTAAAACGGAACATTCATAAACTCCAATTTAAATAGTTGACGGATGGTAACATTTTGTGCCGTACATTAGGCTGAATTACTATTTTACCCCTAAACTCGACATCATCCTAGAAATGAGCTGATCTCTACAATACTTAAAAATAATATACTGCATATTAAGCGTTATTAAAGAGGTTAAGTGAGCTGACAAACGAATTAATTATTGATGACGTCAGAAGTTTCCAAGAAAAACCAACCAATAGCGGGGCATGTTTTCTTTACCTCCGTGCAACAATCGTTTTTAGTACGAAGTTCCCATTGCTAAATGTAAACACGCGGATTAGCTTTATGTGTTGACAGCAACTCATTATATTTCTCAAAAGTATATGAATGGAACGATAAAGATTATTTATAAAAGGTTTCTTTTTGTCCTTTAAATAATTTCCCAGATGCGCAAATGTTTGAAAACATGGCCTACTTCTGTGTAAATGAGTATCTTTGTTCAGTTCGACGCGTCGCCGTTGTGGTTGCGATCCAGATTTATCTTCATGAAGTTTAGCTTTATAATCCTTAACATTATTTGTAATATGAACAAACAAGACTGGATATTTGGAACATAACAAACAACGTAAGTATATGGGCTTCTGTTGTGTTAAAAAAGGTCAGTATCCAAACGCCATACAAGTCCAAGCTAGTTGAGTGATATATTAACCTTAGAGTGACACAGCATAGTCATCCGTACTGGTTAAAAAAAGAGTAACCTGGATAGCAGTAAATTTAAATATAGTCATATCTGCTCCCCGAAAATCCCCCATCAGTCGCCTGGCATGTTTTCTTTACTTCCAGAGAAAGATCATTTTCTACATGTAAATACACATATAAGCTTTGTGTTTTGACAGCAGCTCATATTATCATATTATCATATATATATATATATATATATATATATATATATATATATATATATATATATATATATATATATGAATGAACTATTGTATAATATTAAGCGTTCTCAATGTATAACACCAATTTCCTGTAGGTATTTCTATATGTTGAAGTAAAGAACTGAAATGCGCAATCAGAAGCTCCGTTCTCGACCAGGTAGCTTTGTTAGTCTGGTTTCGGGTTATACCTAGTTTTACTTTAGAATGATTCGTTCAATATTTACGACTTCTGTCAACATTCGTGGCCTATTAACCGAAACTAAGAAACATCAATCAGATGTGACAAGGTTTCATGCTGAATATTATTGTTAAAACGATTTCTGCTCTCCATTCTTTTACAGGTTGTCCATGCGGGCATCACGATCATATCGCCTCCCCCCATACTAAAGCAACCAACCAGCCAAACAAACAAGGAACATACACCAATATTTCAGTATTGCATTCGAAGAACATTGCATGCGACGCTGATGTGGGTACGCAACGATTTCTAATTGCACTTGTGCCAGGGTTAGAAATACAAATTGGACAAGAACCCCCCCCCCCAACTTAATCGCTACATCTTACGCTGCACGTTATATCTTATATATTTAAATATTGTAAACATGTAAATACTATATACGATAGTTTGAATGCCGCTCTCTGGTGCCCGGGGAGAGCTTGACCGCTACTTATGATAAATTGACGAGGTTTCATTTCGACTTTTTTACAGGTCGTGACGAAATAAAAGGTTATGTTCTTTGAATAACGCTCACATTCATTGATTTAGCGGAACATTTGGTACATGAGATCGCTCATCACAACACTAATACACGTGAATTTAATAGGCAATAACTCAACAACATAAATGATAAACATCCGTTCGCCATCTTTGCCGCCTGTCGTTTAATCATGTGACACTGAAAATACAACTACGAATAAACCGTCGCGCAAGTGTTACGGAATTCCAGCGTGCGCCTGCATATATCTGACGGAAATTTATTTTTATCATGGCTGGATGCGAACGCAGTTTTTAAACAGATAAATTGATCAATTTCTTGTGTTTAATGATATCGTATCTGTGCCAATTGGATTCTATACACTTGGAGTAACATAATTACTTGAAATCAAAAGCTGCCAAGTCGTTCGGGAAATTCGAAGTGCAACCTCGCCAAACGTGCATGGGTAGCGTATTGGCCCTACTCAGAACAGGGCCGTACATTGGCTACATATACGATCACTGTAATCCTGACCAAATATTTCCCTCACCCAATATGTCTTTATTTATTTGTATTTAAACCTATAACATCGGTACCTTGTTCCGGATTACGATATATCAAAACAAGATAAATTCTGCGATATCATATAGATTACAAAAGATAGCTACGGTTGTAGGAGGGCAGGTAAAAATCATGTTTATCTACTTTCAGTAACTTGTGGAATGTCATAAAAAGCACGCGTCTGCAGTCTACAGCGTCGGCAATACTATTTAGCACACTAACAACTGAAGCTAGCCAAGCACCTCTAACCTAGTTCGAGGTTATAATTATCACATATCTGCCGGATTAGCTGTGTCAATGAGTGACTGAGTGACCACATAAAAGAAAGTTACCCGTTACTTCTCAGATCACGCACCTCAAAGTCTCGCGTGACCGCCGCCATGTTGACGCGATGAACCGTTAATATTTTCCGCCCAGTTGAAGAACAATAAAATTGCTGGGTAAAAACGTTGGTTGTTGTTGTTATTGTTGTTGTTGTTGTTGAATGAACAAAAAGGTGTAGTGCTGGCATATGACTAGTAAAAGAACAAACTCGCACCAGAAACCGGGTGTCATGTCTAAAAGGACAAGGACAGGACCGCAGTAAATCTTGTGTTTTAATATGGCCATTGGCATGTCTATAAACCAACCGAGCTGTCATGATTATAATGTCGAACTGGGTTAGGCGTACTCGGTACTAAGTTGAAATATGGGTTATTATTACACCGAATGTTTACGCGAAGATCAGAATAACCAACGTATGCCAAGATGGGATACAGTTAGGCCTAATGTGAATATTTTGAAGGAAGAAAAAAGCTCAACAACTTCAGGGTAACTTTGTTGTAGAATTTTGATTGCGGTACTTCTATTACAACGGTAAATATAATTACGTTAAATAGTTTAATCTTGCTTTCCCCAGTAGCTTTGCGTCCTCGTCCTCTGGCTCCGTCACGTCACTATTGTCCAGAAATGTAGTCATGATAGCTGTTGATGCATGATATTGTGGTCTATTAGAATACATCTGACTTCAACACTCGAGGTTTTTGTTAGGGTTACCTCACCATCAGTCCATATCAATCTGTCCTCTACTCATTGACCAGTCCAGGTTGGCTGTCCCTAACAGAAGCCGAGGCTCCCGCTGACATAGTTATTTGGGTCACTGAGACATACAAGTCCCCTCACCACGTCCAGGAATGGACTACGAAGAGGGGGTGTTTAGTTAAACATTATTAAAATTGACGGTGCTTCGAAAGTTGTTGCATCTTTAAATAATAACAAACCCATTAGAGTAGAGAAAATGAATTTCTCCTCTTCTGAAATTCAGTTCTGAGGCATGGCCCCATTTATTCTTTGGAGCCATTTATTCTGCGCACATGTTAGGTTAATGGGCCGAACGACCTCAAAATGTAATGAAGTGAGCTGGTCTATTAAACGCCCTTCAGGCATAGACTATCCCGGGTTTGAACCCAGATGCTGGAGTTGTTTTGGCCAACTGCGCTACCACTTTGGTCGTATAGACGACCCCCGCTTATTGTTAGAGATTCAGATGAATAATTATGTATTGTCTAATAGATGCCATCTGTTGCAGACAATCAAAAGCAACCAAACTTGCACTTCGGTCTTTGACTGAATGGTACGTCAGGAAACTTAAACACATGTATGCGCTCTCTCTCTCTCTCTCTCTTCTCTCTCTCTCTCTCTCTCTCTCTCACACACACACACACACACACACCGCGCTGATTATCCTTGACATTTAATCAAGAAAGGCTTTATTTATAGACACGTGATTAAAATCATGATTAATTAGCACTAGGTAAGATTTATCTTTGATCTAAACCAATCTTCTATAAATTACACGGTATGTTCCTGCTATAGATTTACTACCCAGATATGTTGTTATGGCCTTCAAGATTTCCAGAGAAAAGTCTAACAGTCGCCATAAATCAATATGTTATAGTGAAAATTGAATTCCGTTTTTAAGAAACTGAAATTAAAGCCATGTCTTTGATAAATTATTGTCAAAGTAATATAGCGTTTGTATCTACTACAGGTGATACAATATACCCATGCCTAGAGGATTCGCGATTCTTTCAGAAGATCCGGATCAATCCCATTTTGACAGTTGATTCCTAAAGGATTCCAGTTATTACCTACTTTTCCCCTGTTAATTTTTAACGCAGAAATTACCTGGGAGACTTTAATATAACCGTACGAGCTCGGACTAGCTGACTACAGTAACCCTCCACTTAGGTTCCCAGTATTGTATTGTATTATATATTATAATTCCTCCATATAATACCACATTTTCAAATTACAACGGTTTATTAAGTGGCCATTTTCTAAAGGAAACAAACCCGAAGGTTGTAGCCAAACATAGTTTAGTAAGAAATGGCGTTATATAGTAGCTACAATCAAGATATATTAAATTCGAGTCAAGTAAATATTGTATTAGAGGCCATGGGTGCATTTTAAATTTTATTTGTGGTAAAAACTTTTTTCGTTGACGTGAGTGTGCACAAGTACCTTCGATTCATTCATGCATATCCTTTGTTATCGTAAACTTGAGCAAAAAATTGAAGGTCACTCACTTGTCAAATGCTCGATTTAAATCGAAGTCGACCATATGTGTGTGTACGTGGAGGAAGAATTGAGTTCTGGTTGAGCTGAAATGAGTCGAGTTGGTTAGCCTCGGCGCTAGTCAAACCTTGGATACATGGCTGAGGGTGACTGCCTTGGGTAACATCCCACAAACACAGGTATGAGTCAGATTAGAGCCTACAACCTGGAGGTTTGTAGCGCAATGTACTAGCTGTTGGATTGTCCATCTTTTACAGAGTGAGAGGGGGAGGGGGCGCATATGGCATCCAAATATCGTACAATCAACACGGTCGTACACTGTCAACAAGGTCAACCGGTCAACACGGTAATCTTTTACGTCAATGGTTGGAAATGGGGACCACAATGGAAATAAGTGTTTTGACCTTTTAGTGTTATCCTCGGAATTTCTTATGTTATAATATTCTATTCTATGTATTGCATTTTTATGTACATGAATTCTGAATACATAAACTCAAGTGACAGATTCCCAGCACTTCGTTTAGTTACAAGGATACATTCGTTCGCATGATATTTGAAGAGTCATTGTGACCCATCCAGCGGTAGAGACTGTTATTATTCGCGACAAAACTGGTCAAAATCGTGTGAATCACTGAAAAGTGTTTTCTAGAAGTATGGTCGTACAATCTATATGTGTGTGTTTGCGCGCGTGGATTTCTTTTCAAATAACGGAAATTTGCATGAATCCATCATAAATCAAACTTTAAATAATATCTAACAATATATATATATATATATATATATATATATATATATATATATATATATATATATATAAGAAATATCTAAAGAAGTCGATATGACCCACAAACGTGTGACTTAACTTCAAATTACCCAAAATAGTCTTACTTATTCCCGTTTATGTCAAAAGCCTTTTGTAGATACACATAAATAAAGATCATATCCATATCCCAGATTATATTTGGGCCTTATATAATTTCTAGAAGATTACTTCTGTGAACGAGGTTCTTCCCTGAAAGCTCACGTGTTCGCGATTTGTATGTCACTGACCTATATTTATCTTCACAAGGGTTACTTTTGTTATCATTTAGGTCATCTAGGATATACGGTCCAAATCTTGATAGCTGTGAATTTAAGTTACTCCACCTATATCTTGCATTCAGAGTGATATTCCAGCGTCATCTATTAAGTTCGTTCACTGGTTTTTACAATATTCAAAGTGTTATATACTCCAGAGGCGTCTCCATGCATGGCTTAGATGATAACGCGGTTGGTCACAGATTTTCAGCACGTTAGTTCATATCCGAGCGTGGCTATATCTGAAGGGTTTTTCATCTTTCACTCCCCTTCATAATTAGTTTTTAAGGTCGCTCGGCCCATTTAGCTTACCGTGTTTACAAAAGTGGCCACACAACAGAGAGTATATTTTTAGGAAATATATGTAAACAAAATACATCAGCAATTCAGATAATGTTGTGACTGTAAACCATTTCTAATCCCACTGAATGTCGAGTATAAAAAAGTAATAAGCCACGAAGTCTGATTTCTTCCTTCTGATATTTAAAAACAATTGAATCCTGGGGGGGGGGATCGGAAAAATCAAGAATCGTCCTAGTCCTAGCTTATACCTCCTTTAGTGGTTTTTCGGTCTGCATCCTTCGTAATTAAAACAAAGCCTACTTTGTAACAGAGAACGGAAACTTGTTAAATGAACGTTAATTTTTTTACGAAATTTGATTTAATTGTCTTGGATTGTATATAAATATTGTATAAAAAACTATATATAAACATTTTGTATAAACATTCTGAATAAACATTCACATAACATATCCTCGTGTTTTCCTGCGTTTTGGTATTTCCATTTATAAATTGATCTATCAAAACATCCACCCATCCATCTATGCATGCATACATGCATACATACATACATACATACGTACATACATACATACATACGTACATACATACATATAAACAAATATTAATATATAGATACATATATAAATTCTTAGAGCTCTCCCGTAGTGAAGTGATCAGAGTATTGGGCCCAGAAAATCTGCAGCTTGTGGGTTCGAATTCAACTTATAGTTATTTTTGTGGAATGTTCCCTTAGGACTCACCCCATTGGCAGAATGTTCCAGAGGCTAAACGAATTACTTAATTACTTACATACATATATAGATATTCATGGATCCTGGAATAAATCAATGGGTTTATGCGTACATAAATATATCTAACTGATCATCCAGCCATCCCGAACCACATACATATATACATGCATATAACTATCTACACGCACGCACACACACACGCGCGCGCGCGCCTATAAACATACCTTTTTCACGTCCACTCCCAACCCCTCTAACAATTCCCTGGTGTCGTTGTAGCCCAAGAAATGGCGATCTTCCTCGTCTTCGATCCACGGTGGCTTGACTTCTCTCTTCAGCTCGCACAGATCAAGCAGCTCCTTCATTTTGATGACGCCCCGATGTTCCTGGATCTCGAGTGCCTGTTTTACGGCTGCTGAGCTATAATCGGGCGGATAATGTTTGACAGCAGGCGACCCTCGTCTCGGGGTCGACTGGTTACTGTCCGAGCTCAGGTCTATCAATTTAGCCGTTGGTACGGGAGATAGAGACTCTGTGACTACCATCGGCTTGGGACTGTCCACCAAATCCAGATCCAAAAGCTGCGTTTCAAGTGCAACATCCGGTTGATCCTTGTTCTGTTGTTGTTGTTGATGATGATGGTTGTGATATTGTTGTTGTTGCAGATCGGCGTGCTTCTCCGTTGAGGACAACGTCTCCAGGAAGGTGTCCAAATCATCGAGATCCGCCGTTGATTTGGCCTTGTCAAGGCCGTGGTGTTTGGATTTCCTGGTGCTCGTGCTCAATTCGTCGACCGAGTGTGTTCTGACCGGCGGGAAGGGGAAATGGTCAGCGAATTCCGCCGATGGGGGTATCGGCGCCAGAGGCAGATCGGGCGTATCGGGAACGGGCGTGTCCAGAAGGCTCTCCGACGAGCCCATGGTGTCAACACTGTTCGGAGGAATGTCCAGGGAGAGCATCGGGTTCTTGATGTCCGACAACTGGAAGTTCTCGACGAGGTGCGGACTCCCGACGAAGAATGGCCCATCTTCGCCAAGGACGTCGTTGATGTTCTTGTGCTCGCTGATGTAGATGATCTCGTCCACCTTGCCCCTGCCCTTGCCGCCTCCGGTGTCAGCGAAAAAGTCCTCCTCCTCCTTGACCGGGCTCAGCAGGACGTCTTCGCCGTCTCGCTGTTCGTTTCTGGTCGACGGCTGCTCGTCGGCAGAGTAGAACGATTCGCTGTCGTCCTGTTCGTCGGTCAGCTCGTCGGTGAAGTCGTCCTCGGTCTCGGTGAAACCCAACAAGCTGTCGATGTCCTGCAGGCCGAACGTGTATCCCCTGCGCGAACCCTGCGAACTCTGGACGAGGTCGGGCAACGAGCTGACGCTGGCCGTCAGCGATTCCATTGACATCGTCTTTGGAATGAGGCTCCGCTTGCGAGGTAGCGAGTTGCTGGGGAACGTGGTCAGGGAGACCATCGACTGAGCCCGGCTGATGTCGGCCTCCTCTCCCGATACGTACGAGCCTTCGTCCGAGACGTAGCTCGTCGCCAGGCTGTCCAGAGAGTCGGTCGGCCCGATACTGTCGCCGAGATCCGGTCTACAGCGATCGATCACTATTTCCGGGCCTCGCTCGGACAGGTTCTCGTACGGGGACGACGGGCGGGCGTCGCGCGACTTCCGGATGTTCTTTCTGTTCTCGACGTTGTCGTACGGAGAGGGTGATCGGTCGGCGGCCTGCGCCGCGCGATCGCCCGTGCGCAGTCTCTGACCGGAAGCCTGGACCGGAAACTGAGGCACGCCGGCGTATTTCTTCTCCTTTCGGCGTTTTCCGGCCGAAACATCCCGATTAGGCGACTCCTCCCGCAGGAAACCCGTCTCCTCACTTCCGGTCGGCGAGAGGATCCGGTCCTTCGACGCACGCCGCGACTTCGATTTAGCCGATGGCGGTGATTTCTTGTACTCGTCCTTGCCATAAACGATCGGCTCGCCTTCCATGCTGTCCAAACATTCGCTGTCGGTGTATTCGCTGTCGCAGGAGGAGACACTGCCGGCCGTTCGGCCGCCATCCGGCAAATGCCTGTGCATCTCCGGCGTCTCCGGTGGTACTTTCTTCAGCTGTCTCTTCCAGTTTTTGACCTTCTCAATGCTTTCCTTCAGCGACATGTTCTCCATGGTCAGCGGCACCGCTCGGTCGGCTTTCAGTCGCTGTTTCGTCTCTTCCTCCTTCCGCTTGTTCTGTCGCTCGAAGAATCCGGTCTGCTTCGGTGTGTACGTATCATCATCATCATCAGCATCATCGTCATCGTCTTTCGCGGTTCTGGACTCGCTGGGCCGCGCCTTCCCGAAGATTCTGCGCTCGCTATAGTCGCGCTCGGATTCATCACTGGCCTCGTCCTGGATGTCCTCCGACTCGGTCCGCTGAGGTTGGAAGGTACTCTGTTTGGGCAGCAGCGAACTCCGGCCGCCGATGTCTCGCTTCTGCGGCAGCTGCTTCCATCGAGGTATCGGGGTCGAAGCCGGTTCTCTGTTCGCCGACTGGGACGTCGGCTCCCGGTTTCCGGACCGTTCCGACCTCGCCGACTTGGAGCGGTTGTCGTCTCTGCTCACCGAACTCTGTCGGCTCGACGACAAGCCGCTCCGATAGCCGCTTAGTCTCTCCTCCTTCATCCGAGCATACTTCTCCCGGTCGAACGAGTACCGTCCACAGTGTCGATCCAGGTCGTCGACGTTCACTTGAACTTCCTGATTTTTGGTACGCGGCCTGTCCCTCTTTCGCTTGTAGACCTTCACCGGGTAGATCTTGGTCTTGGTCCTGGCGATCAGACGCTTCCGGTTCTTGTTCCTCCTTACCGCCTTGTTGCTGTCGTAGAACTCGAAGTCCGGCTCTTTTGGAGAGCACGCCCGACTCGTCATGTACTTAATGCTAGCGTCGGTATTCCCGCCGGAAGGCTCTTCGGCGCTATCTGACGACTCATCGCTGTCGAGCCGCTTCCTCCTCGCACTGTCCTTGCTTCTGGAGACGTCGGCTGAACTGGAACTCTTCGCTGGTTCGCCTGACGTGGAACTGAGTCGCGAGGAGAACGGCGTCAGGTTGATATCGGAGGTTCTCGTCGTGCGCCTCGTACTGAACGGGGTCAGATTGTAGTCCTTGTTCCTCAAGGTGGATCCGGATTGACCTGTATATGACGAACCGTACGAGGTGCCGTAATCCCTCGACGATAGCGGTCTGGTGCCGCTGCCTCCCCCTCCGAGATCCCGACTGACCGACGGTGCCCTGGTATAATCGAGCCGAGTGGACCGACCGACCGACGATCGGGCGGGAGACACCTCGCGACTCGGCGGCACCGAACTGCCGCCGTACGACGACTGCCTCCCGATCCCGATGGCCGAGTGCGACCACGATCCATACGACTTGCCGCTGGTCGCGTCGACGTCGGAAGAATATCCGGACTTTCCGTAATCCCGACTGGTGGTATAGTCGGCGCCAGTGCTGCGGCCCACCGCGCTGCCGTAGGTCCGCTCGGCCGACGAGTACCTGCCGGCGGTGCCGAGACCGGACGACGGCGACACCCGAGCCCCGAACTTGTCCTTCAGAGTCGAAACATTTCCCTTGTTTAAGGCAACGTAGCTGAGACTGCGGTCGAGGCTCGTCGGCCTCCGGTAGCTGTCGTACGACGAGCCGCCGTACGAACTCCTACCGCTGCTGCTTCCCAGGCTCAACTGACTGCCATAGTTCCTCGAGGACAAGAGACTCTGGCGAAGGAAAGAGAGAGGGGAAAACTTTACCAGAAACTGATTTAAAATTAGTTTTATTGTCGTCTTTTGACGCTTCTTGTTTCTGCCGGGTAAGTGATGGACATTATTCACGCGCATGAGCTGCCGAGGTACCGAGCTCGTGCATTAACTGGATCAGAAAAAGGAAGACGGCAAAAACTGATCAATACGTGGTGATGTCCGTCTGAAAATGGGCAAGTTTAATTATCCAATTTAAACACCTGCAGGTCTTAACGAAGTAATTATCGAACAATTCATCCATTAAAGCCAAATGTTGGATCACGTTACCGATACAATACGAAGCCTTTTACTGGACCAAGTTTATTATTAATTCGGTATTTGTGGGTGACTTCACTTCTAGCCATACTACAACGCCCCCCTTCCAGTTTTAATATATAGTTCAGTGATGTATGGGTCGTTGGTGTGTACGTATTATTGTGGTAGCTTTCAGTAATATGGGAAGCCGGATTTGGATTCAAAATGTTACTAATTTTATCGGATTTTTTAACTCTTCCATTATGTTCGCTTTTATGAGTTTTCCAGTTTTTAAAGCATTTACTTTTAGCGTTTTGTTCGTTCTGCTTGATTCGCGTTTCGCATCAGCTTAAGATATGTGGGATCCGCGTGGGGTCAATTTCTTGTTTACAGGTCAGAGCTAAGGAAAAACTGTCTGATATTATGTCCTAACGTTAATGTTGTTAACATGGAAATATGGAGGTAGGAAAGCTACCGAGGCGAGGACAGCGAGTGAATGATAGTGTGTGTGTGTGTACGTCGCTCAAAAACACTAAAATTTCTAAGGCCCTCTGAGATGTTTCAGACATGCTGCGATCAATAGGAGAACAGCAAAAAGCGCACGCGATATACTTCGGTCCTTGCAAATTCGTGCAAAATACAACGAAAATGTTATGAACTGACTCGGTATCGTGTACGTCCGGTTCGGTACAGCCGGGTATGTGCTAAAATACGGAAAAATAAGGATCGATGATTGTTGAATGGTCCGATGTTTTTCCGTAACACTGCAATATGTTTTATTAATTAATATCTGTTGTTTAACCGTAAAACCACAACATTTTAACATAGGATGTTTAGGATTTTAACATAGATCTTTTGTCATCTATATTCAAGTTTTACTGATTATCATATCAGAAAAGACTTTCTGATTTGTTCATAACGAAACGTATGAAAACCGAAACGTTGTTTAAATCGGCTTAGATTCCTCGGCCGAAGATTATTCCATTCATTTACTATGGGCCTCCGTTTGAGAGAGTCGGAGAATCTGTTTAATTATGAATACCGGCTGATTTTTCTAGCCCAAAAAACCTCAAAACTATTTACCGCCAACACGCGTCTTCGATGTTTACTCATTACTACATCATAGAAATCGATCAGTATTGATCCATTCAGTATTAATTATGCAATGAACGGTAATATCCAGTCCCTATTATTGAAGAATTATGTTATACCTGCTTGGGCGTCTACGTGGTCCAACTGGATACGCCTGGGTTCAAACCCCAGGCGGGCTATATCTGACGGGTGTTTCATCCTTTAGAAGGCCCCGTTATTTTTGGAGGAATTCCGGCCCATTTAGCCTATCATGTGCCCAAAACTGTCCGCAGAGCTTCAATATTAACTTTGTACGCACGCACACAGACACACACGCCCGCGCACGCACGCGCACATACACACACACACATCTAATTGCAGTTCACTGACAAATTTAGTACAAATTTAGTACAAATACACCGAGTAACTTCCAATAGCCATATAAACTAACGTGGTCTTGGCTTCATCAGATCCGTAGTTAAAACACTCAGTCTGTCTGTTCCTCTCATGGATGCTAAGGCTTTAGAATGTGCCGCCGATTTCAATCAGTCCGTTTAAGAAAACTATTTTATAAAAAAAACAATGAATCTAAACCAGTTCAGTCCCGAACGAAATGATCGTGATGAATGAAATTGCTGATTGAATGATTAAAATAATCCAAGTACTTCTACTCTGTTTAGAGTCACATTGAGGCGGGCTATTTAGGTAGCACTCGATTATGTAAATCTTGCCGTTTTACGGCCACTTCTGTGCCCACGGTAGGCTAAATGGGTCTCAAGAGAGACCACCAAAGGTGAAACGCCCTTCACACATAGCCCGGCCGGGGTTAAAACCCAGGTGTTGTAGATCTGTGGTCAAACGCGCTATCAGTTCGGCCATGGAGTAAAACATTTTTAGCAGCGAATGGTGGAAGTTCAAGAAACGGGAATCTCGTCCTAACCGTGATCAGTTTAAACATATTACACCTTATGTCGCAAAGTGTCCGAGTTTTCCCATCACTGGTTATAGTCCATTCAGTAGATAGTGACCCACATCCAGTAATTTGTATGGCCGCCGTTAGATGTCACACTCACTATGAATATTGTCTGTTTAAAGGAACCTATAAATCATCTTGTGACTTACCCATGTCAATTTTTTCCTGGTGTTTAATATGTACAACACTCTTAAAACAAACCACCCTTTTAGGCGTCAAATTCACCATCAAACCATTGAACTATACGTTAATAATAATAATTACAAAACTTCTATAGTGCCAATAGTATGAAAGGGGGCGTTTTCGAATGATAACGGAAAGAAACTATGTTATTTGATGACTTAAGATGTTCAGAGAGTGAATTCTAAATAGTAGGAACAGCAACTGAAAAAAGCACGAGTCCCCGTATGAGTTTTAACCCTGGAAACAGACAAGTGAAAACCGGATGAACGGAGTTCTCTGGATTTGGGTGGTAAAGAAAGCATGGAGAATAGATATGAAGGTTCTCGAGAAGAAAGAGTTTGATAGGCAATGGTACAGAGTTTGAAAATGATGCGAGATTGAACAGGGAGCCAGTGAAGAGATTTCAGAAGTGGAACAGAATGAAAACCGAAGAGTTCCGTGTGACAACCCTAGCTAAGCAGTTCTGAACACACTGAAGTTTTAGAGTATCTTTAGATGCTTTTCAGTTCCATTTGTTTTGTTTTTCCATTTCGTGGCATTCGATTTATTTTGGTATGCAAATGTGGGTTATGGGGAAATCGCTAACGTATGACATCACTTCGGAAGTCGTGTACAGTGTTGAAACCTCATGGACCGAAACAACCCACGATATGTTATCGTGAGAAAGAAATATTGCAGTAAAGCATGAGGCAAATTATTCTCATTATGTGTGCGCGCGTGTGTGTGTGTGTACGCGCGCGTGTTTTATTATACTTATAATAAAGACGTGTGTACGTGCTTTCCTGGCGGTTTATAAATTGTGAATGTTATGAATTGTGGCAAAACGAATAGAAAATGGCAATATATTCATTACTCTAACAGTACATATATATATATATATATATATATATATATATATATATATATATATAATTATATTACTTCCGATGAAAGCAGCAATAGCAAAAGGAGATATTTAGCTCAACCCAAATGGCACGACAAGTGCACACGTGTTTCTAGGGCACAGGCGGGTTTCTTGAAATCTTTAAACTTCTTCTGGATCCGCTCCGGGCATCATTAGGCCTGCTTACCCATCTTGATGTCATTCTGTAGCTAAACAAATAATTTTGGTTATAGCTTCAGTACCTCAACCAGTTAAAATGTCCACTAAAAAAGCTAAGCTGATACCTTAGACTGTGTGAATAAATCACGCCAAATTAGTGACTCAAATATCCAGAGTATGGGAGGCTTTTGTGTGCATAAGTACGAAATACCGGAAAATCCGGAAATAATCACCTCCCTGGAACTCCCTAATCCAGAACATTACTCATCTTTCTGACACCGAGGTGTAATGTGTGGGTAGGTAAAACGGGCAGTAAATAATATCTGTCCTCTGATTGGCTAACGCCAACCGGATGTAGGTTGATATAACTGGTGGAGTGCAGGCAGTGTAGTAAGTTAGGGTGGATGTTAATTTTTTAAACCACCAAAAAAACAAGAAATAAGCAAACAATAATGATGCCAAGAATAACATAAGCAATACTACTACTATTGTTGCTGCTACTACTACTACTAATACTACTACTACTACTACGACAACGATGACGACGGAGAAGATTACTACTACTACTACTATCTATCTACTACTACTACTACTAATAATAATAGTAACAACCTATAAAACACTTTGCTCTACGTAATAGTAAAGGTAGTAGTATTTGTAGTATCTGTAGTAGTTGTAATAATTATTGTTGTTGTCGTGATTTGATTCCTGGTGATAATGGGGGAAAACTTTTATTACCATTATTATTATTATTATTATTATTATTATTATTTTAAGAACATTTTTAATGGTCCACTGGGTCCTGGGATGTTAAACGACACTTGTTCAAAATGGCCGTTCTACAATCTAGAATAGACCGTAAACAAATGAATTTGGATAATGATGATGACAGTTTACTATGTTAGCACGCACTCGCATACACACGCACGCACGTACGTACGGACACACACACACAAACCTAGTTTTTAGGCTGGCTGAATATTATATGAGTATGAATATTATACATGATATGAAATAACGTGTTTTCTCAGTTACCTTTATTTTACCTCGTATTATCAACAAATAACTGGACACTTTTTGGTAATCCCTAACACCCGGATACATTATAAGTACTTGATCCACACTCAGCTCTATACGGATCATTAATGATTTACTGACGAATATGATGCGTACACGCTGTAATCCGGATCTGAAACCAGCGGGATGCTAATTGAACCAAACAATCGCGCAACGAAGATGCCCCCTCTCTGATCGATGTCCCGATCCAGATCTAGTCCGGTGTATTTCCAGTCTATCCAGGTAAACTATGATCTGATAATTATATGTACTCGCTGGCTATCAGAATAACCATGACACCGACTGGCAGACATTTTAATAGGGATTTTCGTCAGAGGGGATACATCTTTCGGTTGAACCCTCCCCCCCTCCCCCCCGGTTAAGTATAACGGGATGGCATTTGCTCACCAGCTGAAAGATACGCCGATAATTTGCTGGGATGTTGCGATAATGATAAAGATGACCCACTTTGTCAAAAAGCCGTGAACTCTACATCACGATCACAATATTCACGGCATGAGTCTGGAGAGAGAATGTTCCTTTCGTTGTGCGGATGCAACCTTTGATGCCCCATTCACCCCCCCCCCCGAGAGAGATCAATTTCTGAAATTTTGTTACTACGTTTTTAAAACGTTATGTATACAAGTTCAAAACTCAGGCAAGAGGTACTCAGTCATTGAATGTATTAAGGATGTTTCAGTGGAATTTAAGTTTCAGGTCGATCAATTTAAGAGATTCTTCTCCCATTAGGGCTACCATCTTTGAAAAAGGAGCCCGTGAATCGATAACCTCTACTTTTTATATTGTATAATAACAATAATGATAATAATAATAATAATAATATTTTACGTGGGTGCCTATCTCAAATGAGGACGATCTATATTGTGTATATTATATATGGCACTAATAACAAATAAACTTGGAATTTCCCGGAATGAACAAACCCCAATAATACACCCCCCCCCATCGTCCTATAGTAGCACAACCGAATACCGAAATTCGACCTTCAGCACACCACGAACTTGGACCAAATCATCCGATACCCTATCAGCTCGGCCATAATGATGGCTTATATTATCAACTGTATATGATGATAACTGGACAACGTTAATTAAAGGTAGTTTAAGATCATTGATGTTCACCTCGACCTCCCCCCCCCCCCACACCCTATAATGTCAATTATAATCATAATGTCTATTACCTTACTCGATCCGTACATTGACATTATTGTTGTTGTTGTTGTTGTGATGGTGTTTCCTGCTTTGTTACGCAAAACGTAGTCTGTTGTTTATCTCTAGCCTAATCCTTCAAGCTCTCGCCGTCCTGGATCGGCTGGGTACGAGAACGGCGTACCCGTAATGGCGGCCTATGTTGTGTGATAATGTTTGTTTATTGTACGTACAAACGACGAGTGTACTGATGAATCTCGTACTGTCTAGCGTTATAACATCTAACATCCCGTAGTAGCTCGGATGACGAACAACACGTGACAATCGCTTACTGCCATAAATAGATCATTTTTGGTGTCGGATTACTGGGCCGCGTCTAAACTATCAGACGATCACCGGATTTATCGTATTAGACTCGAACTCGGAAACCGAACATCGATCACGGCTCACTTCGAACTCTCGGCGGCGATCTGCCTTCCGTCTGCGTGTACGAGCATGGCTTCGGCGATTCGGAACGAACAGAAAGTCCCAACTTTGTATTGTTTACGTTCAGCCTGCGTTCGGCTCCGATGTTGTCCGTTACGTCGGTTTTCCTTCATTCTCATTCGGGATCTGAAGAAACCGGGATGCGGGCCGGCGTGCGCGCCGCCAGATTACGTGCCTAATTAGAACCTGGATCGCTTTCGTCGTTGTAGAGATTTAATTTCTCGCCAATTCCGAGCCGGGCCGTCATGATTACCGATCGTGCAGAAGGCGGCGTTTCGGAGGCGTTCGTTCTGGATCCTCTCGCTCTGACCGTCCTCCCTCCTCCGTCGGTCCGTCCCTGGCGCGCGCAGCCCGTACACTGATCCCAATACACGTTGGTGGTGGTCGGTGCCTCCGCGCGGCGGCCCTGGCTCGGCTACCGGATCGCATCTAATCCCGAGAAATCTTGGCTTCACTTGAACATCTGACCGACATCTCACTGACTCTCTCTCTCTCTCTCTCTCTCTCCACCGACACTCTGTCTTAAATTCTTCGCTCCGGAATGCAAGGTTATTAGAAGCAGGCCGCATTTCGGCGTCTGGATCTCCGGGACTGACCTCAGAGTGAATGTTTCCCTACATACTATGAAGGTACGGTGTACCGAACCGACAGATCCAGACGAATGGACTTAATGAGTACAACGAGAGTACACAACGGAGTACAGATATGATCAATATTTATCATTTGATATTAGACAAGGCCAGGTAGGTTTGATAAACCACTCTATATCAGTGATGTGTTAATGATAACAATAGCAAGATAACATACAGATAACATGTTATCTATTTTATTGATGAGCATGTCGGCTTTCGCTTGAAATGGGAGCGAAATATTTGATCGGTTGATTGACTGACCGAACGACCGACTCACCGACTTCCTGACATGAAAATATACCCGATATATAATAACAATACTTGGTGTTTTCATAACATATGAAAAGAATTATTAGTTGTTTTATATCATATTCAAACAATTATTTATACTTTAATATCATATTCAAACAATTATTTATACTTTAATATCATATTCAAACAATTATTTATACTTTAATATCATATTCAAACAATTATTTATACTTTAATATCATATTCAAACAATTATTTATACTTTAATATCATATTCAAACAATTATTTCTACTTTTATATCATATTCAAACAATTATTTCTACTTTAATATCATATTCAAACAATTATTTCTACTTTAATATCATATTCAAACAATTATTTCTACTTTTATATCATATTCAAACAATTATTTCTACTTTTATATCATATTCAAACAATTATTTCTACTTTTATATCATATTCAAACAATTATTTATACTTTTATATCATATTCAAACAATTATTTATACTTTTATATCAAATTCAAACAATTTTTTCATTGTCTTCGTCTATAGAATTAGAACATCTCTTCAGTGAGAGATAATTTCTTTATTGTCCTCCACGCTCCAATTCTAGAATGAAGTTCAAGGTCAGGAAAGTGGATTTCACGCGTTTAGTGGTAAGTAATACGTATGACAAGTAGTTGACACTAATTTGACACTTACAATTAATCGCATTAATCACTAACACTAGTTGACGGATGCGAATCAGTTTGATTTGTACCGACATTGAGCCTTGAATTAATAAACTATCAATTATGTAAGTAGGTCGGTAGCTACGTTTCTTCACTTCCCCCCCCCCCGACACACACACACACACACACACACACACACACACACAGAGTACGCACGTCATTATGACAATAAATAAAATTATAGTTGAAACACTAAACAGTTGGAAATCTATGCTTATGCGTAAGACACATACTCAGGTTGATGAACATCAATAAAGTTATCGAGTGCATAATACTGGCTCACAGTTGGAAAGGGGGAACAAGAAAGGGGGAAACGGTAATACACAGACGAGATACAGGGGAATACATAAGATAATGTCCGATATCAGAGTACCGTATTATATCCCTAGCTCTATCCATATTTCTCTAGATGTCCATGTAAACACTTGGTGACGAACTCGTGTCAAATATTATGTCTTACCGAGCCATAGTAACTGCTGGACCCACCGACGCTGCTTCCGTATCTGTAGTTACTGGTAGCTCCTGTGCTGCTACTCTGGAAATATATATATATATAGATATATAGAAAGATAGACAAATAAATAAATAGGTGTATAGATGTGTAGATAGATAGATGGATACATAGATAGATGGATAGATAGATGAATAGATAGATAGATGTGTGTGTGTGTGTGTGTGTATATATATATATATATATATATATATATATATATATATAGTGTGTGTGTGTGTGTGTGTGTGTGTGTGTGTGTGTGTGTGTGTGTGTGTGTGTGTGTGTGTGTGTGTGTGTGTGTGTGTGTGTGTGTTTTAGCTGTGTATAATAAGGCACAGGCACAGAGAATCTCGAACCGTGAATTTAAATTCTGGACGTTTCTTCAGGGGACTGAATCCAGAGTGGGGACTTTTCTTGCTGAGACATGTGCTGAGACATGTGTAATGTCTCACCAGTCCCATATAGCCTTACTGGACTTGCAGGTCTAGTAACACATTTTAACACTAGACTGGCTGCGCTGACCGAGTGAGCGCAAAAGTGATATATTTCAGACCTCCATGAAAAGTAAACATTATGAGGTGATCACTGAGTTAATTACGCGGGCCTGTTTGCAATGCACCAATATACGTAAAAGTGATTCTTTGGTTGTCAATATCCTTTTCAGATTTATCCCATAGTTTCAACGTATTATTTTGTTTGTGTGAAATACATTGATTTAAAAATGTAAAAACCTTTTAAATATCATAATTGTAACTGACAATTAATGGTTCAATAAAACGGCGCGTATACGTTCGTATGTACGCGGAGTTTGTCTCCTGGCAGCATTCAATAACCTTATACGGAATCATCATGAATATTCGGTACTATCCTTTGTCTCTTAGTAAACTCCGACGTACCTTTGCTCAGTGAAATACTGTCATTGATAAGTTGTTTGTGACGTCATCACTCTCCGTTTGCATTCACCGAGCATGCGTGTATATACTATTACCTACATAACTGATTATCCAGATGGCTGCCGGCTCAAACTGGTCCATGAAAAACCAAACTTATTGCGACGTTTCTACCGACACAACCAATCTATTTAAATTTCTGTACAGTTGGCCCCTCTACTTGTTTTACAAGTTTCCACATTTTTAACGAAGACGTATACCCGGAAAACACGACAGTAATTGGAATGGGAAAAAGAGGGCTGAAATTCCCGCTGACGGATTTTAGACGTCTAGTGCATAGGCATAAGACGTTTGTCTTCGTTTTAAAGGCCAATATGCATACACCGTAGATCAGCTTAATTTGTAGAACATATTGGTGACAGAAAAAACTGGCGAATTTTGGTTCGTCGGGAAAGTTGATTTTGGCTTTCTTTTCTAGGTCATTCGGGAAAACCATATTTCAAGGCACGCCGTTATTCGCCAGCCATAACCAAATTTGAAGCGGACTAGATCATTGGCCTTTATGTAACGAGCGATTTCATTCTAAGCAGATCTGAACTAGTAATTGACAAACCATCGCCATGATTGAATGACAACAACGGTAACTGATATGCGAGCTAAAGATAAATTGCAATGAACGTGATGGAAGGTTACATCAGGCTGTATATAATGAGGTGTACAAAATTATGTTTTCCATATTATTTTTCTATTCTCAGCAAACGAATATAAATTATAACAAGTTTCGCACGCAGAATCAATGTCTGTCGCCAAATTAAGCTGATCGAGTCAGTGACTCCTTGACATGCAATCGCAAAATTGCAAACATTCAACTCAGCCTTAAGATCACTAGACTCAAACCTCTACCCGCAGACCGGTTGTTTCATGCATTTGATTTTGCTACTCGACAAATTGATGTTCTTAAACATGGCTGGGGAAAAACAGGACTATTGATCGCTATTATGAGTGTTTTTGATGGGGACAATGCCAGGGACGAATGAGATTTAAGCGAGTGATTGTTTTATTATAACTTGCCATGTGAACCGATTGTTGAATGAATGAGAATATTACACGTGTTCAGTGTATTATCAAAGTAGTGCTTTCAGAGTATAATATGAAGTTCTGTACAACATAATATTTTCATAAAATTCCGGAACACTCATTACACTGGTCAGTTGGGAAGCTGCGAGTGTTGATTGTGACGTTAACATGTTACGCCAATTTAATTCATAGCCGGAAGGCACGTGTCCAAGATTTGACGGGATATAGCAAGTGAAGTCACTTGTGTGTTTGTTGTTTGATATGTCACAAGTTAACAAACAGGTCGTGTCTTTGGTTATTTGATGGGTAGCTGTTAGAGTTAGCCTGTAGCTCTGTACTCGTTTGTATTGTTTTTCCATTAAAATCGACGGGCAGGTCGAGTACTATGGCACTGATACTAGACCGGGCCTTGAAACACTGGTCCAAGTCTAGCGGTCGAGCATTAATGTCGCACACTATATATATATATATATATATATATATATATATATATATATATATATATATGAGAGAGAGAGAGAGAGAGAGAGAGAGAGAGAGAGAGAGAGAGAGAGAGAGAGAGAGAGAGAGAGAGAGAGATAGATAGATAGATAGATAGATACATTGGTAGATGGCACCATAGAAACTGACTTCAGTTTAGATACAGTAAGATGCACTTCAATTAAAAAGGCTTCCTTCGATCTTGTATTTTCGTTAAAGATTTTTGCTGTCATCGAATTAGCATTGATTCGCTAAATATTATTATTATTTCCATATAGATATAATTAGCTAATTCTTATGTCTTAAGTTACTCTTAATTGAATGACCCAAACACTGTTTTTGTCTTCCATTTCTTGAATATTTCAAAGTCGCTAAAAATTTAAATTATGATCACGAATGCACACACCCACACACAAACCCACCCATCCACACACACGCACGCTTGCGCGCGTGTGTATGTGTGTGTGTGTGTGTGTGTGTGTGTGTGTGTGTGTGTGCATGTATGTGTGTGTGTGAGTGTGTGTATGTGTGTGTGTCTCTGTGTGTCTCTTCTCTCTCTCTCTCTCTCTCTCTGTTGTGTGTGTGTGTGTGTGTGTGTGTGTGTGTGTGTGAGAGAGAGAGAGAGAGAGAGGGGGTATCAATGATATGTGAAGAGAGAGGGGGGGGGGGAAAGCCGAGATAATTTTCACTCATCTCGTACTTTACAAGTCCGTCTTCTTTATTTAGTTGCGATCACCAAATTATGACGACTCATCAACTGGATGCTAAAAAAAACACAAAACAAAACAAACAAAACAAAAAACCAGCAAAAAACCCTTTCGACTCTAGCCTACTCGGAGATGGCTAGCATACCTTGTGCTAACTCATCAATCACAGGTAAGATGCTATATGTCAACACGCCGACTACCTCCTCCATTATCTAGTTTTCATTAAGCTCGAGCCTGTTCGGGATATCTTCAATAAAGCTTATCATCGGCCCGCTTCTCCAGAACTTTGATGTTAATCCGGACGTCTTCGCTTCGGATTTGGTGACTATATACATTATGTACCTGGATCACAAACACAAGCGGGAAGAAGGGATTGGCCCAAAGGAATGCCGGCAATCCAGAAGTTGATTACGTCACGTAGGTATACTAACGGATATTGTCCGGGATATTTTTAAGTGGGGGCAGCTTTGTTTAAAGTGGATGACCGCGTTTCCGTGCCCCCCTCAGCGCCCCCTAGCGTTGAATTGAGTTACGCCAGATGGTACACACCTGCCGATAATAATCTCGACTGTATGACACAATCTAAGGTGTTACTTTTGAGAAATTGTCCATATCAACATTCAGACAAGTCTCTCAACAAAGGATTCGTTGAGTGAGTGAGTGAGTGAGTTAGTGGGTGGCTGTGTGAGTGAGTGAGTGAGTGAGTGGGTGGGTGGTTATGTGAGTGAGCGAGCGAGCGAGCGAGCGAGCGAGCGAGCGAGCGAGTGAGTGAGTGAGTGAGTGAGTGAGTGAGTGAGTGAGTGGTGGTGTAGGGTGGTGGTGGTGGTGGTGGTGGTGGTGGTGGTGGTGGTGGTGGTGGTGGTGGTGGTGGTGGTGGTGGTGGTGGTGAGTGAGCTGAGCTGGCATAGATCCCTTCTCTCTTTCTATGGCAATCGATGAAAACGCACTATCACAGAATATCAGTAATGGCGAATTCAACATCTGGACGATTCATCAAGATACTGAATCATGAACGGTGACTCTTCATCTTGAGATTTGTAATCCGTCGTCAATCGTTCTATATCTTGATTGCGATAATTGTTCATTAATTTAGAAAATAAAATAGACACGTTCTAATATCAGCATTACCATCCAGATCCAAAATGTGCCATCAAGCAAACCCAATTTTTCGTCGTGTAAACCATCGAAATGTTAAAAAAAAATCAAAATATTATCAAAATCTGCTCGAATTAATCTCTGTCACTGTCGACTTTGTGTTTAACTAAATTTTGCTGTTTTATGGCCAATTTTGTGTACATAGTCAGAGCTAACCGAAACAAACGACCTCCAGGGGTTAACTAAAACTAAGCCATTGTTTAAAGTGTAATCTATGGACGACCAAGCTAAAAGTTAGGTGTCTCTCTCTCTCTCTCTCACACACACACACACACACACACACACACACACAAACACACACACACACACCTAGCGCGAATTATAAACAACGAATATTGATATACAAAGACATGTCAAATTGTGAGACAACATTCCTATTCGGAATACATCTTATATACAATGTACACGTGCTTTCAAAATATCACCCCCTCTCTCTGTATGTGCGTGCGTGCGTGTGCATGCGTCTATATATATATATATATATATATATATATATATATGTGTGTGTGTGTCTGTGTGTGTGTAAGTGACTGTATTTTATATATGTGTTGTGTGTATATGCGTGTCCGTATGTTCGTGCGTGAATGCGTACGTACGTACGTACGTGTATGTGCGCGTGTGTGTTTAAAAAGTAGGTGAAGATGCACTGACACAGATTATCACCAATCGTTGTTATAAGATCTGGACGATTCATCTGGCGCTATTTATATATCGAGACGTGTATAAACAGTTAGCTGGGACTGACTGACTAACAATTTAAATAGTGTCACTGAGTACAGACAGACATGAAAACATCATCCGGGTACCACAATATAGAAGTAAAACAATCACAACAAAATGGCGACAATCGTATAGTATTCGTGTAGCAGTATATCATAAGATAACATGGATTATTTGTTGCTAAATTCGTCTCGTTTTTGAGTGTTGTCATTTTGGATTTAGGAACAATTCCGGACGATGTCTCTCTTCGGGATCAGCTACCGGTTAGTTTCTCGGCGAATCAGGATTTAGGCGTAGAATTTGAAACGCTTTTGTTTTAAATTTGAACGCGTCAAACAAACAAACAAACAAACAAACAAACAAACAAACAAACAAAAGGTCAGAAGAAATACATATATGTTAAATTTCGGCGTGCTCCACCATTTTTACAAAATGACTGTCAACATAATTGTAGGAAAGGACTTCCTGCAAGATATCATCGCTTTCAGGGAATAAAATGACTGTCAACATAATTGTGGGAAAGGACTTCCTGCTAGACATCATTGCTTACGGGGAATAAAATGACCGTCAACATAATATATGAATTACTTCTTTAATGTAAGATCATTATAAATGATTACAAATAAAAATTGATGACATATGTTAATTAGATTGTCGTCGCCGAGTTTTTCAAGGTGGAATTATTTCATATACGGTTGTTAAATTAACTATACACCTGCGTAACATCTATGGGATGTTATTCGCTGATTTATTTTGATACACCTGTCGTAAATTAGGCTGAAATTGGACAAATAATACGCACAAGTATAAATTTCAGTTAGCAAGCGTGTTTAGTTCGCCGAACCACTGAGTTATGATCCGGATGGCCAACCATAGTTAATTGGCCGGTCGTTTCTAGCAACATCCGGATTCTGTACCCTTCCAGATTCCGCTTTGTAATTATGGCAGTTCGTTAATGATACGACATCCCGAAATGTCATATGATGGGTGACCTGGATCTTTTTGGGGGGATGCGGTGGGAAAAGGTTAGAGTGGATATAAATACGTAATATTATATAGAACGGATAGATCCCAGGACAATACTCGGATATGCCTACACTCTCCCTCAGATCCAGAACAGCCGGTGAACTCCTAATATGACGTCATTGATGGTCAATTATCTACATGTATATGGGGACGTTCCATGCTCATGTAGAATGTCTTAATAACTTCCAGGATCTTTCTTTTCATTTCATACCCGAGTCATTACGTCTAGATTCTGCAAAACTAACAATACTGGATTGATGTTCTGGAGTGGGATTATAAGGGAGTGAGTGAGTAACTAAGTGAGTCAGTGGGTGCCTTGTTCAGCCTACTCGGTCATACCTGAAACGTTTAGCCAAAGATCCACACCCATCGGAAATTAAATGATTCTTTGAAGGCTTAACATCCAGTAAACACAGTCATAGTAAGGATTCGATCCCACATCCGGATCAATCCACCGCAGTACGCTATCAACTATTCAATTAACAGCATCTGATATGTCAGTTAACGACCACAAGTTGTTACTTGGATGGATGGATGGATGGATGGGTGAGTGAGTGAGTGAGTGAGTGAGTGAGTGAGTGAGTGAGTGAGTGAGTGAGTGAGTGAGTGAGTGTTAGTGAGCGAGCGAGCGAGTGAGTGAGTGGGTGAGTGAGCATGGATTAGAGAGACATAGACACATCAATGCTAAATATGGACTGAATACACGTACATATTAAGCCGAGAAATAACGATTAATAGACCGATCCAGGTGAAATGCGTTGCATCGGTTACCAACTGCGCCCACTGTTAATAGGGATGGCATCTTTTTACTATCGTTTAATACTAGAAATCTTTTAGAAAATTATTTCATATTATATGAAGACTGAGACTAATATTTCAGCTGAACGATTGTGTCTTTCCAAAGGATTTAACACAATAACTTTCCGGATATAACCCAATGATTAAGCGGGCCAATTTTTCTAGATGAATGACACAGCTGAGCCTTATTTATTAATGTTTATCCATGTTGACTTGTAGGGGATTTTTTTTGGCATAGGTTTCAACGATTTTAAAATTAAATTTTCAGCTGAATGTAAATTCATTTTAATGAAGATTTAAAAATATTTAATGTAGAGTTTGGGAAATATAATTTTTACTCATACCTGGGAACCAATCATATATGTATAACTTGTATATTATTAAATAAAACAATATTATTAACACCCTTGGCATTACGTGTAGTAAACATTGCATGAATGGCTGATTCAGAAAATAAAACAGTTAACTTTCAATACAAGATATCATACATATATACCTATGGTATAGTAATTGGAATCACCCATTGAATTATAACCTATGTGATCATTTATTTTATCCATACATATCGTCATGTCAGATGGCAAAGGTTCTACAAAAATAAGTTTTAACTAGACAGGCCGTACAATGACAGCCATATAGCGGCATTAGATGAAGTCTATGCCATTCCTCTTAAATGCAAAATTATGATCTGGATATCATATACCCTTAACGAACTATAAATAAAATCCAAATATAGCTGGTAAATAGCCTAAATACAGATTTTTTTCAGTAAGACATTTATCGGCCACTACACGCATAATCGCCATGCAACACATTGATTCGTGGTGTTCTAACCCGAGACCGTAGTGTGAAATTCAGCTGCATAATGGCGAAAGGTGTAATTAAATAGGTTTATTGATAAACTATGATTTGTTGTTATTGGGAATTGATTTGAGTTTAAGTCCGTTATGACACAAGTATTAATTCTAGCCTAGTTACATTATGATATATATATATATATATATATATATATATATATATATATATATATATATATATATTGAGCTCCGGTGGCTTAGCGGTTAAGCACCCGGCACTTGGTGCCAACGGTCGCAGGTTCGAACCCCGTAAGAGGTCGAAACTTTTCCAGGGATTAATTTATCGGCTCACTACATCGTGGGTGGCTGACCACGTTAAATGGCGCTGCCGTCTCCACTGAATTATTTAAAATAAAGGGCGACGTTAAAAACCCCTGAGGACGTAAAAAACACTCTGGCAGTGACCACCCTCAGGGTATTTCGGCTCCATCTTTCCGTACTGCTCCCGTGTGAGTGGTGGGGGAGGCGGTTCTCAACCACTCCAACATAGAGGCTGTGCTGAGTAGCGACAGCCTGGGGATTCTCCCCGAACAACCAAACCAAACCATATATATGTGTGTGTGTGTGTGTGAGTGAGTGCGCGCGCGCGCGCGTATGTGTGTGTGTGTACTGATCATATTCATAACTAAGTTTATGTAATCATATCAAATGATGAATATCTCGCCCGACATCTATCAATATTAGTGGGAGGTGGGTCACTAGCCGGGTGTAACATATAGCATTTTTTCCCAATTCAAATGTAGATTAATATATATATATATATATATATATATATATATATATATATATATATATATATATATATATATATAGAGAGAGAGAGAGAGAGAGAGAGAGAGAGACAAAGAGAGGGGAGATTTCAATATAATTAGTAACAATATCCAGGTATATCATTATTAAGGTTATTAACCTTACAGGTGTGCCTGTGCTTGTATGACAGACATCATAACGGGCAGAAAGACGGACAGACAAACTGATGAAGCATTACGTGTCTTAGTTGGAAAAGTCTGCGTTGGATTAAACTACCTGATAAATCAGCCAGATGTTGTTACCGCTGTCACGACTCTTTTGTCGTGAACGAAAGGCGTGTGGTCTGTAACCCAGAGATTGATGAGTCACCCAGAATTAGTTTCAGTGTTTAAGGTTGATTATATTTAGGTTTATGTATGTATGTATAGGTTTGTGGAGTTGGTGTAGATTTATGCAGGTCTAGGTTTATATATACACCAAGTATAGATTCATTGATATCTATCTACAGGTTTTTATGGGCGTTTGGGTCTTGGTGTTCTCAGTCAGTGTCATGTGATATATATATATATATATATATATATATATATATATATATATATATATATATATACATACACGCACACACACATCATGGCAATATTTTAACACACAGGTAACACTAAACCATTATAATATACAAAAAAGTGAGTACATAATCTGTGTTATCTATAGAATTGCTAATAAAGACATCATCTACGGGAAATCTCTTGTTTACAGATTCGTTTGTTTGGTTTTCTTCTAAGATAACATAAACTCGACTCGTTTTGGAGATGGCACGGCATCAGAGGAAGAGAATTATTAATATCTTTGCCAAACTATCGTACTTCTACAGCCAACTAATTGTTCGTTCAGATAACAACTGTTTTGAATATTTTATTTAATTGAATGTATAGTGTAAGTGAAGATCCTCTGTTCCCAGCGGGGCGATAAGGGGATTGGTTTACATTTGTAAAAACAGATACAATTATTATTGTAACACCCCCCCCCCTTTCAGGATCTTTATATGTGGAGTTGAATCACGGTGATAGGTGTTTGTGAGATGCTTCATTCCTCAGTCAGCTTTTTTTACCTAGCGAGTCGGCGCTCGGCCTTATGTCCATGGCGAAAATGGTGCCGACACTCACTCACTCACTCACTCACTCACCACACTCATACACCACCACTCACCACCACCACCACCACCACCACCACCACTCACCACCACCACCACCACCACCACCACCACCACCACCACCACCACTCACCACTCACCACTCACTCACCACTCACCACCACCACTCACCACCACCACCACCACCACCACCACCACTCACCACCACCACCACCACCACCACCACCACCACCACTCACCCCACCACTCACTCACTCACTCACTCACTCACTCACTCACTCAAACCACCCACCCACCCATTTACTCAAGCAACACCCACTCACCTCACCTCACCTCACCTCACCTCACTCTACACATTTACAGCTCAGCCGAACGTGTCAGCGATTCTATCTGTTTAATTCCTATATTTACTATTATTCTCGAACATTTTATATCCAGCTGTAAATCATAATATCTGTCAGACAGAAATTCTCGAGGTTGGCTATCATATTTCACCCTCCCGTGACCACAGTCAGGTTACACGTGAGGGATGTGATAAATCGTAAGATGAGGTCATTATTTATATTACCTTTGTTCTCTATCTATATTATTAATCAAATAATAAATTTTTAGCAGTTCATACGGATATTTAATTGGATTAAATGAATACGTTTGAAAATTATAAATAATACGATGCCTATAATAATAATAATAATAATAATAATAATAATAATAATAATAATAATAATATTATTATTATTATTATTATTATTATTATTATTATTATTATTATTATTATTATGTTGTTGTTACATGTTTGGTCATAAATAATACGTTCTATGTATAGAAATAACCTCTCTGGTTCCAAGTCCTCCACGTCCATTTCCCGAAATTCCTGGATAAACTGTGTAGGATTTTTCCTGGCCCAATTCTTAAATATGCATTCGGCTTTGTAACTCTTAGTTTAGTATTACCATGTAAATTATAAAAACCAAGAAGTGATAATTGGTTATTCTATGATGAATTGTTCCAATCTCGTAGACTGTGGTGTCAGTGTCATCCTCGGTGTATGACAGCGTCACCCTTTAAACACGTGACTGCCAATATGTAAACAATGCTGCAGGTGATGGTGAGCCATTACTCCCGATAAATCACCAGCCTTCCTATAAGGATGCACTCTCTATCACGTGGGTCCTATCGTGCAAACCCGCCTCTCGTGTTCCTGGCAAAAGGCAATAAACGCTCCCTCCTCTCTTCTATCCAACGAATCCCCCCCATCTTCTCCAACAACACATCTGCTGAACCGATCAGCTGATCCGTGTACTCGGCTCAGATTATGGATAGCTGCCAGATCTGAGAGTTGTACTTTATAGATAGAAACATATGTAAGCGAACTTAATTGAAGACTCGACGATGATGAAAACTTACGATAATTTTGTTTACATTCTGTTTCTGTTTTTATCTCCCGAGATAAATGACATGGACTTTTTCGGAAGCAGAAATCATTGAGAGATAGTGGACTTTTATCATTTTAAATCTTTGATGGCGAATAGTGTAGAAACTATAACACGAATAAAAAACCTTTAGTGTAGCTAGCGTTTGTGGTAAGCATTGTTTGAGGCAATCAATGTTTGAGGTAATCAGTGTTTGGAATAATAAGGTAATCAGTTGATTAGTGTTTGAGGTAATCAATGTTGGAGATAATCAGTGTTTGAGGAAATCAGTGTTTAAGATAAACAGTGTTTGAGATAATCAGTGTTTCATATAATAAGTATTAGGTGTAACCGCTGTTTGAGGTAATCAGTGTTGAGGTAACCAGCATTTCCTGTAATCTGCTTTTGGTGTAATCAACATTTGGTGTAATCATTTTCAGATGTTCTGGATCTTTGTTATTGTTAGATAGTATTAACAAATAATATACATCAGTAAAACAGATGTACAAAAAACAACAAGCGTACATCAAAATGACAAATGTACATAAACATTTTGAAGTCAAATTCGCCATGTTCTATATATTTGTTCGACAATAAAACATCATAACGTTGCCATCTAGTATTTGTTTTTGTTATTCAGTAATAGAGGAGATGATATGGATATCTGACATTCTGATAAACAGTTAAGAGTGCAATGTTATATATATATATATATATATATATATATAATGGTGAATACATGTGTCCACTCACTGTGTAACATCATCTCAATGCTATGCGTGCACTTGCACACACACACACACACACACACACACCGAAAAACCTGATTATATATATATATATATATTATATGCGTGTACGTGTGTGTGTGCGTGTGTGTGTGTGTGTGTGTAACTCGAGCAGCTTGACTGTATTAAAACGGAGTTAATGGGATATATGGGAAGTGTGTACAGTGTGTGGTACGGTGTGTAGTACGGTGTATGGTCTGGGCAAAGTGTTTACGGTGTGTGAATGGTGTACTGTGGTGAATTGTGGATGGTGTACGGTGTGGGGATAGTGCATCGTGTGTAGTACAGTGTGTATCTAGTGTAAAGTGTTGGCAGTGTTTACATTGTGCGAATGGTGTACTGTGTGGGTCTGGTGTACGGTATGTGGGGATTGTGTACGGTGTGTGAGTGGTGTGTACTGTGTTTGGGTGTTTTATACGGTGTGGACACGGTGTACGGTGTGTGCCTGGTGTACACATGGTTTGGGAACGATCCGTTCTGTGTTGGTTATGTGCGTACTTTGCGGGGAGAATTCATTTATTACGAATCCGAAGTGATGGAACACGCGGAAAGACGATATGGGGGCGCAAAATATTTTCCTATCAGTTATGCACAACATATCGGAAATGGTAAATGGACCGGGAGGGGGGTCTTCTAAATCGACTGGTCGCCAAAAAAGAATTATAGATCTATGGCTTAGTGTACGGGATACGCCCGTGTTGAGCAGGGGGGCGGAGTGGGGGTTGTATATTTTACAATAATTGTAAATTTATTACTTCTCCCGATATCCCATAAGTGGGTAATATTTTTCCTTCTTCATTTCGTTAAGATTCGATAACTAGCGCCCATAACTCGTGTATGACTAAGAAAGAGGAGGCGGCATTTGTTACTCAAAACAAAGCATGTGATGGAGAGTTCCCGACACTCCAGAACACCACGTCGGGATCTGCTTAATGGCCAGTACAGATGATTGACCGTATCCGTGACGCGACCGACTTGTCCCAGCCTATTAATATAACAAACGCCGCGATATTTACACCGTATACGCATGCGCCTTGATTGTTTTCCTTCGCCGACAGGAACTTCGTCCTTTCAAAGCGAATTCGAAGCTGACTACATCTTTCTTCCATTTCCTATCAGATTATTCTAAGTGCGGCACACCGCCGACAAGATGTTGCGCGCCATTGTTGGCCGAGCACAGCTTCCTCCATCACCGGAAGCCCTATTTGCCATTTGCACGTTTCACGGCGCGTCATCTACGTTCGGCGAAAAATTGAGAAACTGACTGCGGGTCCGCGATGACACAGTGACGGTTATGTATGACAAGACGTGTATTTTTTTCGTTCTGCTTTTGTAATAATGCGTTGGCCGAGTTTGTGCTAAAACGTTTATCAGGTTGGAATTTTAATAATAATATTCTCCAGTCTTTCTATTTTCTCGTAAGTCTTCATTTTGTCTTATAATTCACTGCGGGTGTCGTTGATCTGTCGCGGGCTGTCGAAATGTTCTTATTCGAAGTCACAGCGAAATTCGAAATATCAGAAAGCTATCTTGGTAAAGGTTTATACGAATGGTGACTTGGTAAAGTGACTTTCTACTCTAGTTTTTATGAAGAATTTGTGTTTTCATTAGAGATCATGGTGTTACTCATTTGCACATTATAACCCCCCCTCCCCTCGTTACCCTCACCCCATGTATGTGCTATCCTGTGCTATCCTGCATCAACTATCACCAGCCAGGCTCTAACATGGAATCCACAAGGAAGGAGAAAAAGAGGACGCCCAAGAAATACGTGGAGAAGGGATCTCCTGACAGACACAATGAGGACAGGATACAGCTGGAGGGAGGTTGGAAAAAAGCCCAGGACAGAAGACTTTGGGAGACTTGTCAATGACCTATGTCACAGGAGGGGCGACGGGTGATCCTGCGCATATTCACCCCCCTCCCAGGAGAGTATACCGTTTAGAAAAAAATTGTAGATTTAGGAGAGTTATTAATGTTGGAGAAAATTAAACTTATAATAATGAACTTAGGAGAAGAGAAAACATGAGATAATCAATTTAGGAGAATGGCGGCGGGGGGGGGGGCGCTTAGGAGAATAGCCAGCTTAGGAAAATGATAGTCTTAAAAGAATAGTAATATTGGGAGACGGGAAATACCTCCGTTTCAGGAGAAAAGAAGCCGCCCTTTCTTCCCCCCCCCCTTCTCTGTGTGTGTGTGCGTGTGTGTGTGTGTGTGAAGTCAGTAACATTGATCCTATGTTAGAGTCAGAATGCTATAACTAACTAGCCACACAGACAGCTGTAAGCGTAATTGATACGTTATCGAGCCCGAGAGCTTTGTGAGTAATTTCTTGGTACAAGACAGTGGGTTAAAACAGACCAAAACACACACTCACACACACAGAGAGAGAGAGAGAGAGAGAGATGGCGGGGTTTAGTGATGGCAATTGATCTATAAATACATCCTAAGGTAAAAATAATAATAGTTATTACATGTACTCGGCCACAGCCCCCCCCCCTCTCTCTCTCCGTGTTGTGTGTGTGTGTGTGTGTGTGTGTGTGTGTTGCCAGAACAGGTACATATAGGTGTAAAACGTCTGGCGTAATACGCAGATGGAAAAACAGATGATAGCGGGGGGTGGAACCCTGGCCAACACCTGTAGCCATTCAAAAGTCGGATGGTTTGGGTCAATATTTAAAGAAAATTCCTATAAAGATGTCTGTGTTTGTGTGTGTGTGTGTGTGTGTGTGTGTGTGTGAACCTGTGCCGACCAGGTCAGGTACTACAGCATCGAACAGGGGCGTAGATCCTAGTTAAAGGGGGTTGCTCAAGAATGGTGGACACCCACTGATAATGTATTATCATCACCCATTAACCATCAAAATCCCTCCCTCTCTCTCTTTGTCAGTTTCCGGATCAAAGAATGATATAATCGCTTTTTACACCACCACCATCATCATCATCATCATCTTCATCATCATCATCCTACTTACGTATCCTGTTGATGATGTGGTTCCGCTTCCGTATCCAGTTAGAGAGTAACGTCTGTACGACATGATGATGACTAGCGGCGGTGCTCAGATCCCGATCGCCGATAATCCAGACTACGATGTATCCGATCACCGACTCGTTCAGGATCTCACGCCGGTAGTAATCTCATGATCCCGAAGCGGTCACGTAACGGAGCGAAGAGCACACAGCGGGATGACCCCCAAAACGCGGCCGTTCGTCTTCAAACGAACGTAAATATAATCCAGCTTCCGGCGTCCCGTTTGATCCGGATGTAGTAGACCAGAAGCATTGTCTTCAGGCAGTTCACGGATTCCATTTCGTACGCGGCGGCGCGTTCCAATATCCGCTAATATCTTCGCCGAGAGAATCCCCGATCCGGACGTTCACCAGGTGTTATTGGCCCCGTACCACGTCAATCTGGATACACGAGTGATTGAAGGCAGTCGGGCCGGATCCGAGAACAGACGCCATCCGGATACCGAGCTACGAGAGCTGGGTACGGCTATGACGTAGAACGGGATCACTAGGAGCCTACTGATTCGTCGATGAACGGATATTCCGAAGGTGGTAACGAAGCCACGCCTGTCTATGGCGGCAGCTGGGTGATCCAGACGAGATGTTGAAGGTAGTACACCGTAATATTATCGGGAAGACGAAGATGAGATGACGTCACCAGTTATCCCGAGGAAGAGTGGACATCTGACGGGAGAGACGTAAAAATCCGAGAATTGCCGAACATATCCGAAGTGTTACTAATTTCTCTATGTTTGGGCCGAGTCCATTTAAGTTGGTTTACTTTATAAAGTACGACGAGTCAGAGAGCGCTCCCGTGCTGCAGCTAATAGGGCGTTCGGCTGTTTACCTCCAGTCATGGGTTCTAAACCCAGTGTTACGTCTATAGGTGAGATGTTTCATCTGGCCAACTCAGATGCCACAGCGAGAAACTTCACAGCCATATGTAACTCACTCACTCACTCACTCACTCACTCACTCACTCACTCACTCACTCACTCACTCACACACTCACTCACTCACTCACTCACTCACTCACTCACTCACTCACTCACTCACTCACTCACTCACTCACTCACTCACTCACTCAAACCACCTACCCATTTACCCATTTTAAAATCTAGATATATCGATATATATATATATATATATATATATATATATATATATATATATATATATATATATATATATATATATATAGGAAGAGAGAGAGGAGAGAGAGAGAGAGAGAGAAAGAGATTGGTTATAAATAACGAGCGTCTATTCACTTCCATGGGATATAACGAAATGTATACAACAAAATCTTGCTTAAATCAATATAAATCGCGCTGGTTATAACGAAATACGATGTTTCATTGGTCATTTAGTTCACCTATCATTGCAATCGTAAATTGTTTTGACGACAGAAACATCCAATTTTAATAATAATAATAATAATAATAATATAATAATAATAATTTCCGTCGATCAAAATAAGTTACAATTTATCAACAAAGTTCGTAGAATAGATTCGCGAACTACGAACGGAAGGCAATTAGCCAGTATTATATAATACGACTCATATTATTTCCAAGACAAAACACCACTCGCGAGTACTTCCTATATTAACAAATATCTTTTGCGAAAACTACGGAATCTTTCCATCGTTGAATTACTAGGAATATGAACTTTCTAATACCTCAAAACGTCGTCTGGCTTCATCAGATCGGGATTTTTGTTTACCTCAACCGTCTGATCGGATTGTTATCGCTTCGAAGATGTACCTCCCGTCGGTTCCGGATTTAGAATTGGCCCACTTCGTCCACCTACATCCCATAACCTGGAGTCCAATTACGCCTCCTGGATGTAGAATCTCAGTTTCCATAACTGGTTTTTGTTGCCGCCATCTTTCTTATCTTCGGTTTTGGGGATTGGGTTCTAAAAGCCGCAATTAGTCGCCTTCGTTATTACATCTGGAGCTGTGTACTTCTGTATTCTACAAGGGAAGTGGGGGGGGGAGATCCATGATGGATTTATTTATCCGGTGTTCTTTGACATTAAGATCTAACACAGATGCCCATGAAGTACTTGATGCTCGGAAGCTACGACTTTACGCTATTCACCCCATGCTAACCCGACGTCAGGCCACCTGGTGTCCATTTAATGTTCGGCTTCTAGATATCGTCAAAGATCGTTTATATTTAAGTTCTCTGATATCGTGTCATGCCGGAGTTTGTCTAGTGCTGCCACCTAGTGAGTATAGTGCCCTTTCGCGGGAAGAATCTTCATTTGAGGCCAGGAAACTTTGTGAAGCTGTGAAACGTATAAAAACTGATATATATATATATATATATATATATATATATATGTGTGTGTGTGTGTGTGTGTGTGTGTGTGTGTGTGTAGAGAGAGAGAGAGAGAGAGAGAGAGAGATGTAAATAAGTTTTTTATATACGTCACAGGTGTTTGAATTGAAAGATACATGTTTCTTTCCGGATGAGAAAGAAAAGATATCTCCTTCCCTTACCCCCCCGCCACGCCCCCCCCCCCGGTTACTCCCCCTCTTGCCGTTCACATCAGAAATATCGATCATATATCGACAAACAATATTTCCAGGTAAGTCATAATCGTCTCCAGTTTATCGTGGCCTAAATAAAGGACAACAATTGATCAAACACTTCTTGGCACTTCTTTAGACGAAAATAACCAAATCTTAGCACATTACATTAAAGATAAGATTAGCAATTTGGTTAAAAGCCACAATTTCTATATAGAAAAAGAAGAAGAAAAGAAAACCATCTTATTACGATATCGTTGCCATGGTTACCTCTGAGTTCTATTCACCTCGATAAATCACCCGATAGTTATCTTCCATTTGCGTGGGCGGATGGGAGGCCGCGCGCGTTATCTTCTCTTGGCGTTAGCTTATGTTTTGGTTTTAGCAAAACGTATCGATAAATATTCGTCGGCTATTTATCAAAGCTCGAGGCCATAAATAAATTAACTTTGGTCGCTTTTTGTTGGCCATTTTCGTGGAGGTAATTAGCACGGCCCTAAATATCATAACTCGTAATCTCTCTCTCTCTCTTTCTCTCTCTCTCTCTCTCTCTCTCTTGTGTGTGTCTGTGTGTGATCCCGCAGTTGGTGAGTTGCCTCGGGCCCTTAATCTTTCTAAGGATAGTCCTTCCCGCCCTTCGCTGAGCACGTCTGAGTTAATTATTCTTAGGCTATCATCAAGTTATATTTAATAAACTAACACGAACATTTTGCATATAGTCAAGAGCGGTGTGCTGCAAACTTCGAATCGAACCAAGATACCCCTTATTTATGGCTGTTTCCCGAGAAAGTCTAGGCTGTCTTCTATGACAGTTCGTAATGTTTCTGGCGCCAAAACTCTATTTTTTGTCTTTCAAAAGGTTAAACAAAAGGGGGGAAAATCGAGAGCTATCAAATCTAGCGAGTTAGGTTCCATTCCACGTGGAATGAGTCCGCCATTGAATATTCGACGAAGAAGAACTCTATATTTTGTTCTCGCAGGATGAGTAGTTTCGTTCAACTGCCTTGAAAATTCCTTCAGAATGCGCTCAAACGTCTTATAGTTGATGTTCCCAGTTCCTCTGAACGACTTTCACGTATACATTCAATAGTTTCCTCATTTCTCCCGGTGTCCCGGTCCGTGTTTGTACCGTGCCGAGTTTGTATCTGCGCATGCGCAGTACGCGTTCTGGCGAGGCCGTGCTCAGATTGTCAAAACTTAATTTTTTGTTTGTTTTCATCTCGTGAAAAAGGTTAACAATCGTATCTTTTCATATCATTCCATGAAAGGAAAGAAGTGATATCTGTCGTCACATAAAACCGATCTGCGGTTGTTTGTTAATCACGGTATCTAGCCACACTAAGCGTGTTTTGATGAGCCCATCACGAAAAATTAGACTGCTGACAGTTGGATCCTGGTCATTTACACCGTGACAAGTCGAAAAAAGATCATTGTTCTTGAAAACGCTGAATCGAAGGACTATTTTTTACAGTAAATAGACATGTTTAAAATGTTATATATCAAACATCCATTCACACTAAAATATATCGATGGATATAGCCTAAACGTATATAGAGTTTAAGTGATAATTCATAAATATGGATAACAAATATTTTCGTGAAGCTTAATAATATATTTAAAGTTTGTATCGATGATACAACTTAATTACATAATATAAAATATTCTTTAATAATTAAAGAGAAATATCCACATATTTCATGCCTCTTTTTTATTAAGATCTTTTTATAGTTTCTGACTTTTCACGCATTCGTTTGATAGAATTGATTTTATTTCTATAGAATGTCTGCAAATTAACAGACAATATGATATTTTCATCGTAACATTATTACGAATTATAGATATTTTGAGCTTAAAATAATGATAAAATATGTTGTCGTGAATTATTTTTAATCAGAATTCAAAAATAAATGATAGCACAATTCGATCCTCGACGCAAAGATATAACGATCATCATACATATGTTGAAACATATATTCTGATAATAAATGTATTGAATCATATTTAGATGTGTATTGAAATCACCACAATGAACTAATTATGAAGAAAACAAATTTCGGTTGATTTCATTCAAATGAATCAATCGTTATGACAAATTGAGACACCTAAAAACTAAGAGAAAAAAAGCCGTTGCATCGGTTTTCTGACTCAGTTGTTGTGTGTTGTGTGTTGTGTGTTGTGTGTGTGTGTGTGTGTGTGTGTGTGTGGGGGGGGTTGAAGTTTAACATGGGATTATGAGGAACATTCGGTAGATCTGCTCGATTTATCAATCTGTTCACATTATCAGATAGACTAACATATACTAAACTATTCCTGGCATTTAACAGACGTTTAAAGCAAACATAAATATCAAACCTATTATGTGGACGCCATTATAAAATGTTGTCAAGTCATAGAAAACCATGTCATTACCGATCCAGGAATAGATCATGAGTCACGGGACGCAATGACTTGCATAAATTATAATACGTCTGATGTTGAATATGATTGGTCGAATACAGTCAATCTTTTATATTAATTATTGTTTTTATTACTGAGTAATTAAAAACCAGATGACAAAATGTCCGCATTATATAGCGATTGTGTGGTAATTTGTATTTTTTGGGCCAAATTTATACGGGTTTATATAATAAAGATGTGTATGTGTGTGTGTGTGTGTATGCGTGCGTGTTAGGATCCATATATAGTGACACTGGCTCAGAACATCGACATCTCTAAACATACCTCTACCTCCACAAATCTAAATCATCAATCTAAACATAAAATTTCTACACCTCCACGTATCTATACATATAAACGTATACCTATACATGTGTCTGGGCTACTCATCAGTCTCTGGGAACCAGCTAATTCGCTTTTCGTACGCGACAAATATGTCATGCCCACAGGAAAGTGGCTACATGCAGGCTACGTACAAAAAGCGTGAGACATGTAAAGCATACCATTTGACACCATAGATGATAAAGATATGGGTGTGCGTGCGTGCGTGCACGCGGGCGTGTGCATACGCGTGCTGTGCTGCTGTCGCTGTTGTTATCACTTATAATACACTTTATTAATTTGCTATAAGATAATAAATACTGTTTTACGTCTTCAGAGACAACAATTAATTATTCCAGTAATATATATATATATATATATATATATATATATATATATATATATATATATATATCGTATGTAAATGAACGTTCATTTACATACGATATTTGTTATCATTTATATATTTTTTAGCTAAAAAATATGACTTTCTGTCTAAATTATTTATGTCTGCTTTTCAGATTATTATCTAAGTATAGTCCAGTGTTGTCTGTTACAGGTATAGTTATTGCTGACTAATCTACGAAGTTGATTTTAAACTTTTTGATTTATTTAAAATATTCCTACCGTATTATTATTATTATTATTATTATTATTATAAAAAAAAATATTTCAGACAAATGTATTTTATGTTTCTCAGTTTAAAGGTTTGAACTTCTGCCTCAATGATCTAACTGGTAGCGCGGTTGGTCGCAGATCCATACCGTCCGGGTTGAAATCCCAGCCGTAGCTCTGACGAAATGCTGTTTCGTCTTACACTTCGCCTCATTATCGATGGAGGTCACTCGGCCCATTTAGTCAGCCGTGCGCACCAACGTGGCCGTAAAACATCAACATTTTAGGCATTTGACAATCTATGGCTGTAGGTGATGGGTGACAGGTGCAGCAAGGTCAACTTCAGAGAACGGTAACCGTTAAAAACGGAAACAAATGATAAAGCCACATTGAAGACGTACGCACATCCTTATCTAACAACAGATATAGTAATCTATCTATCTATCTGAGGTGATCTATTAAATGTTGCTATAATAATGTTTCTAAATGTGGTGTTAATGTGTTAGAATACGAAGATAGGTAATAGTAATAGATATTAATGCTTAATTGCTGGCTTCCCTGATTATTTGATTGACTAATTAATTAATGGATTGATTGGCTGATTGATTTATTGATTTATGGATTGAGCAAGTAATTGATTGAGTGGGTAAGTGAATGAGTGAATGTGTAAATGAGTCGGTTGGTGAGTGAATGTGTAAATGAGTGAGTGAGTTGGTGAGTGGGTGAGTGAGTTGGTGAGTGGCTGATTGAGTGGGTGAGTGAGTTGGTAAGTGAGTTGGTGAGTGGGTGAGTGACTGAGTGAGTTAGTGGGTCAGTGAGTGGGCCAGTCAGTTGGTGAGTGAGTTGATGAGCTGGTGAGTGAGTTGGTGAGTGAGTCAGTCAGTCAGTCAGTCAGTCAGTCAGTCAGTCAGTCAATCAGTCAATCAGTCAGTCAGTCAGTCAGTTGTTTATTTAGCTGCAACATTGGTCAGTCGTGGATTACATAGCTGAGGGAAAATTATTCACGAGAAACATCCGACAAATCCAGATAATACTAGGATTCGAAACCTGACTTGTATATTAGCAAGACGTTGACCCATAGGGCCATATCTCCATTAAGACCGGAGCTGAGGAGGGGGCGATGGAGGGGGGAGTTACCTATGATTGACAACCTCTCATTGACACGGAGAAAACTGTATTTAAACTTACCTATTATTAATATAATGACAATTGAGGATTGTTGTTGGCACTCCAGGTAGGATTACTCCAGCTGGATTTTGGCTTCTAGGATTTATGACTTCTAGGATTCTGACCAGGTAAACACGTTGGAGTAAACCCTTAACTGTGTTGTTGTTGTTTTTGTTGTTGTTGGTGGTGGTGGGGGGGGGGGCGTGTTACGCGCATTCTACAAACGATAAACATCTGCTAAAAATAAATTTTCACTTCTCAGGTAATTACCCCCACAAACAACTACCAGGTGTCAGCACCGGCCGTAGTCAACAGCTTCATACCGAGACCTAGTTAGCCTTGAGCCGTAAGCCAGGAACGGGCCATAAAACATAAAGCGCTAATTAAAGTTCGCTGTTCTGCCGTATACTTCAGGTAAAATACCACTTATATGGTGATGGTCGTTAATTAGCGAGCACGTGTCAGGTATTTGTCTTATCGGGTCTGTAAGTCACTCTACCAGCATCGCAGAAAGAGAAATAGGGAGGGGGGGGAAGTACTTTCTGAGAATCGGTCACTAGAAAAAGCTATAATCGGGTTATCTTAGAATATCGATGTCGGATATCGATGTTGGTTTTACACATTTATGATCACCCACTCAGAGGCCAGGGTTCAGTTGAATAGTTTTTTTTACTAGTTTTATTGAGTATAGGCTATACAATCTTAATTTGAATAACTGCAGTCATAATTTAAATGTGGGTAAATAGACATATTGTTTTATGCGTGTATGTGCGTGCGTGTGTGCGTGTGTCCGTGTGCCGGTGTCTGTGTGTATGTGTGCGATGCAATTGTTATCCCCTTTAACCATACAGTTATTCAAGTTATTCAATATGTGTGAAGTATATCTATTGTTTTGATGATTTCTGATGTATTGAATAAATACTAATTTGTAATTTTATTGTCATTGAAATTTAATGAATACAAGGAAATGATTTAGTGTGAGTCTGTGTTGATCGATGTCCGTGTTGCCGTATTACATATATTGATACCATTATCAATATATGGGGGTTTGAGGTCAGATGAAAGTAATTTCATCTGTGGTTGGACATTGATGTTCTGAGATGACCCCTAACTGGAAATAATTGAACAGACAGACAGACAGACTGATGCTCAGAAACGGAAATTGACGCAGATATATATGCAGATAGATAAACAAACAGAAAGAGGGACATGCAAACAGGCAGACGGATATTGGCAAACCTAAAGATTCACATTCACATACAGAGAAAAACACAAAAATATAGAGACAGACAGACCTACAGGCATGCAGGCACATACACGCGCACGCACAGAGAGAGAGAGGGGGGGGGGAAGGCAATATTTTTTGCTAATCTAGAGAGAAAATGGAGACAACACACCTGTGCCACCGATACATTTTCAGTTACCGAAGAGAGATTCTTAGCGAATGTATTACCGGGTAAACCGGATTTTGCGCTGTAACCATGGCAATGACACCTGGCGAGCGACGCCAAATCACTCTTCGTCACATATAATGTTGTTGTTCTTATATCGTTATATAGGAGTTCTCTGAAACAATGTTGATGTTATGTGACTAGGTCGAAATGTATAAACCTACACTAATAATAATAATAATAATAATAATGTATATTTAATAAAGCGCACTTACTAGCAGGAGCCATTCAAAGGCGCTGTACAAATAATATGTAATATAATAATACCCCAAATAATGTGTATGAACCGAACCCTGTAATGATTTAAAAGATAATAATTATTTATCTGTGAAAGCGACCTTAAATAGGTGTGTTTTTAGAAGAGACTTAAAATTTCCAAGAGACGACGCATTTCTAATATTTGCTGACAACCTATTCCACAAAGTGGGGGCTGCAACACTAAATGCACAATCACCATATGACTTGAGCCGAGATATCGTCTTGATAGAAATATACAGTCCTGCATTTTACTCCGTGTACTCTACTGGTTTACACGAAGGAGGGGGGGGGGGTACCACAGGACAAAGTGGTCCTAAGTGGAAGCCAAATGGTCTAGCATGGGTCCTCTGATGCAACTAAACATTTGTATCTATAAAAGAAGACTTTCATGTCTTGTAGCAAACGCAAGTCGTGGCTGATGAAAGGGTATTTTCGACGTAAGCAAACAGTAAATTCTCATTTAATATGAATAAAATATGTGATGCTCATGAAAGTAACCCACAATCTGACAATAATATTCCCAAACTATACATGACACCATATATATATATATATATATATATATATCATGTCAGATTGTACGGCAGGAAGGAGAACGTCACGTGTTCCGACGTCAACGTGAACATCGACCATGTAGCCGTTTCGACCTAGTTCACAGATGCCCGTGACCTTATTTGCTCCAGGGTTCGACCTAGCTATTAACCAATGATAACTGTGACAGTTCGGTAGACGCTTCATGAGTACAAAACAATCGTTATCAATAATTTCCCTATATTGTTCCGAAATTGCGTTTGGTTGATACCTGCTTCCGTTGTTATAATTGAACTACGCAAACAACTTGTACACAATGACGTCAGACATCAACAGCATCCGGTCTCTGTTTGGCTTCAAAATGGCGGCGCCCGTCGACGAGTATTAGTCGAGTCACGAACACTTTCAACTGGATGGTTTTAATATCTGATGATCTCGTTTATATTTGGACATAATTTATAATTTTTATGAACATATTTATATTAGTCGTGAAAATAAAAATAAACATATAAGCCGATCTTACCTTTAAATAAAATGGCTAAAATACTCCTCCATCCATTGAGTAAAAATATATCATTCAGATTTAATAAGTGCGTAGACGGTGAGATGGTTGAGGTTGCACTCTAATAGTTGAATTGAGTTAAGTTGGTCATACCTGGGGCATGTGACGGAGGGGCGTCTACTTCGAGAAACATATCTCACAAACATCACCTCAATATCAATACAATATCGTTTAAATCGATAAACTGCTTTCTTAAATGAGCTTACCACTTACGGTCTGATCTTTCAAAGTTGACAAAAACATATTATATAATAACGAACATTTTGATTATTACCAATTTTAGATCCTTTCCACATAAAACAGTACGTAATGAAAATCTTATGTATGACGCATTAATTAAAATCCTCAGAATCTGTTTTAATGTTAGCAAAAGTGTAAACGTTTTACTCATATCTGAGCCGACCCATTAGTTCATGGCCTAGTCACCAGGGGGAGAGGCCGTTGTACAGAGCATGGACAAGGCGAGATACACTGTTTATGCCGTTCTTCGGCGTTTCCTTGAGTATGCATACTGCCTGGATTTTCATCGTTACTACACAAAGTTGTTCTGAATTTGGTTCGGCGAATCAATGACACAAAGCGCTCTCGTGTGGTCTCTAAATACAGGCACTGATCCAGATATTCCCGAGCGGAGCTCCGATCACGGCAACCATTCTAGAAAAGATTCTAAGATAGAAAGAGACCGTACTCTTTAAAAAATGAGCGATCGCGGATAAAGAAGCCGGGATTTCTCTTGATTTAGTGTAATCAGTGTAGACCTAATCTTATTCTCGTCATCCTGCGCTAACGAATTTTCCTCTTGTGGTCCAAGTCGATAACATTAAATAAGGCTGTTTCCATCTTTAACAATATTGTGATAAGTAAAAATTATCGTAATACCATTTACCAATAATCTAAATTATGAGAAGACATTCATCTTTAATGATTCGTATGTTTTCAACTTCAAAGCCGAAACCAGACACACTTTCAACCAGCTTTCATACAGAGCGTATAAAGCGTTGAACTCCAGAAGCGTTTGGCTTGGGAAGGATCCCAAATTCATTATTCAGTAATAATGTGGATCACTGTTCCGTATTCAGTTAAAAAACAACAACAGCTTAATCAGTAACATTCTGACAACTAATAATAAATTCTTACCACAGCATATTGGAGATGATCATGTCATCAAAAACTTGTACCTTATCACGTAATGTTTGTTTTTTTTGGGGGGGGATCTGTTATAGCCAAAAAAATTGTTAGTTAAAATATAAACTAATTCCTTAAAATATTTCTTTTTGTTAACCAATTACATTTCGTTAAAACAATCGAACACGCATGCGTGCGTTTATTCTCTCATAAAAATATGAAATATACTTGTAATCATATGTTGCCTATGAAAATTTTCACCACAGTGTTGGAGTATTGCAGTTACAAACCGAAATGTAGAGGCGCCACCAGCGGGAGGTGTCACAGGAAGTGTCATCTCTTTTCATCGTATACTCTTGGATTGTAGCGGATTGCGTACCCCGGTTAGTCGCACGACAACAACAACAGGTTTGGACTGTGGACATCGTAGAGCCTCGTTCTAACTGGGTCATCATATTTTGGCATCCTAATGCGGGCGGCCATCTTTTTTTTGAACATTCAGAATGTCAGCTCATCACTTGCTGATCCTCACCCTACACTAACATTTGGATGATTTTGGGGCTAAATCTTGATGTCATTGTCTGTGACGCACAGTCAGTATTCCAAATGGATCTTCTCACGAAAATAACCCGTCTGGATTAGTCTGGGTACTAGAAAATATGCGAATCGTAATCATTCAGTACTTTGGATATTCTATAATCTGTTTCGTTCATTCAATAATCCCCCCCTCTCTCTCTCTCCCCCTCTTCCTCCTTCTTTATATCTCTTTGCGAGGACGTCGCATCCTCAGTCAATGTAGGGATACGATTCTAGGTGAGATATTGAAGGCCAAAACGCGGTATCATTCCTGATACCGCTTTTTGGCCTTTTTGGCCTTTACCCATCTTCGGCTGTTTGAACATAAGTCTGGATCACCAGAAATCGACACAAAAACCCACCAATTTATAAAAGTCTTACTGATATCTCGTTAATGACTACATAAATATATGATAGACACAATATAATATGTGACAAAAGACTAACATCGACAATAAAATGCTCCATGTTTATTCTGAAGTCTGCAAGAAAACCTACTTTAAGTCACATAATTGGTCACATAATGGCTTAATTATTACACGCACATAAAATAGGAAGAAGAAAAATAAGGTTTCGTTGTTTAGAATCTTGATCTTTATGACATTAAAAACATTGATATTTGTAAACGTTACGTGAATTATATCTCCAGGTAAGAGAAAATTATTGATTATATAAATGATAAATGATAAATTATAATATTTCAACAGAGAAATGATAATGTTGTGCTTCTGTATGTGTAATTATAAGCGTTTTAAGTTAGCGGTGTTATATATATATATATATATATATATATATGTGTGTGTGTGTGTGTGTGTGTGTGTGTGTTTGTGCGTAATTGTATGTGCGTGTCAGTGTTTAGTATTTTATAATATATATATATATATATATATATATATATATATATATATATATATATTCCCCTTCATATAAGTAGTCTGACAGATATACGTTGGCAGATATTCTAAAGGAATATGTACATTGTAATTTGTAGAATCATCATCATCGAGTTTGGGGTGTTATGCTGCTATAAGGATCTATATTCCAACACCCCCCACATCTAATGATAACGAGTTATTACCAAAACGTCTTAATTAATGTTTTGTTGATCAGATAAAACTATTAATTACTAAACGACTACCAAAGGGAAGTTTTGTTGGTTGTTGACATTATTACTATTATTATTATTATTATTATTATTATTATTATTATTATTATTATATATTTTATATTTTAGTTTTTGATGTAAATCTTATTCAGTCAGAGTAAAGGTTGTTGTACGAGTGTCATCGTGATTGACATACATAAACACAGACACACGCGCGGGGCGCTCAAAGTACTCATGAATGAGTGAGTGATGAGTGGGTGAAGATTTCGGTACAAAAGGGCACCGCCACCCCCTTTTAGTTCCAATTGGAGTACACATTGGGCCATCTCTATAGTCCACTTTTGCGCGGGGGGGGGGGGTCCATGGGTACAACGAGAATTATACAAAAAAAATTATTAATTTGTTGACCTCGGGGCTGAAAATACAATAGAGATATGGCCGAGTGAGCTTTATGAGAAATGAGATAATCAGATGAAACATCCAACAGGCAATACGTTATAGAAGAATGCCTTACATGGTAATGATCGTTAATTGAAAAGACAAATTTAGAAAATCTTTTGTCGGTGACAGCTGAAGGCATGTGATGATCTTTATAATTGTATTATGACATTCCATCATCATCATCATCATACAAGATACATAACTGGGATATAAAAGTCGATGAGCAAAACATCGTGCAACATATTAAATATTACAGAGGACAGACTGTGTCCTATACATTGTATTATTGTATAATACGTGTATTAAATGTGTGCCGATACTGTATTATATCTAGATTAATATGTAAATGCTGAAATCCTCCACAGAAAGTATTCATATATTTTAATCACTGGCCAATTAAAGGTATTCGTATTCATACACTTGAAAGGTATTCACCTCGAATATAAACAAATATCGACATATATTTGTTTTAACGTAAGGCGGATTATTCCTGTCCGAATGTCTTTATGTCTGTATAAAAGACAGATTATATCTTATTGATTGTATTTTATATTTTTGTTGATAATATTAAATATGACCCAAAACAATCTTACCGTACTCCTAGCGTCGTTTGTCACAAATCTATAGCCCCTTGATTCAAATCCAAGCTGAGGTATGCCTGGAAGGGGTCAGATCTGCCCCTCCATCTCAGTATATGTTGGGAGTCACTCGGCTTATTTAACCTAAAGTAGGTGTAATAGTATCTGTAAAATATAAACGTTTCTCGGTTTTCTTTCGCACGTTACCGGGGGAAAAAAAAAAAAACTATCGACATCATAACGTTTCCGTTGATTTCACGAGATTTAGGTCGGCTTTAGATACCGTCATAATGCGACTCATTTCCGGCGTATAATGTATCACCTTTGACTTAATCACGACAATATTAAAGATAAACAATTATTGCAATTTTGTTGCAGCGAAGAAGGATATAAAGGATAGAAAATTATCGGTTACGAAGAGTTACTTTGAGTATTTTCTAACCGAAAATTAATTCTAATTTACGAATTTGTGCCATCTACAAAAGATGTTTTATCTGTTAAGGAAAACCTTTATGCTCAAATGAACCCCCCCCTCCCAACCTCATCCCAACATGATAAACATCTATTCAACAGTCACATTGGAAATATCCAGACGTCAGCAATCCAGTAAATTGCATCCCGGATTCGGGAAAACCACCCAGGATGGCCAGTTACCTAGAGACGTGACGTATATCTTCGTCGGAGAAATGCATTTATCATTCGAATTAGTTCTACATCTCTCCGACAGGAAATACGAGAGACGATTGGCTGAAAATAGCAACCGATAGTCCTCTGTGTGTGACTGTATGGTAAGGTCAGGGAACTAAAAATACGTCCTCAGGACATGAAACATTTATTATGAGAGCAGACGAAGATAAGGTATGAAGTTACACCCAGCAAGTCATTGGTTTATACCTCACTCACTCACTCACTCACTCACTCACTCACTCACTCACTCACTCACTCACTCACTCACTCACTCACTCACTCACTCACTCACTCACTCACTCACTCACTCACTCACTCACTCACTCACTCACTCACTCACTCACTCACTCACTCACTCACTCACTCACTCACTCACCCTCCTACTCACTCACTCACTCACTCACTCACCCACCCACCCACACTCCCTCCCACCCACTCACTCATTCACTCACTCACTCACTCACTCACTCACTCTGTTGGTGTGTGGGGGCAGGTGAGTGGGTGGAGGAGGGTCGGTGTTTGTGTGGCTGGCATCAAAGAAACACCAAGACATAAATTAATATATATATATATATATATATATATATATATATATATATATATATATATATATATATACTTTATTGATACACGATTACAGGAGCGAAGACGCTATTAAATGTAACCTCTTTATAATCAATCTACGTTCGTGAATGACGCAGTCCAACAACAGTAGCTTATCTGACTATTATGACAAAACTTATAGTAGAAACAACACAGTTGAATATATATATATATATATATATATATATATATATATATCGAACCCGAGTCCCATAAATCGAAGTTTGACATTAATCCCATAATCTCTGGAACCTCACGAGCCATTTAACCACGTGACGCCTGCGCGAGGCCGACAACGAGACGGTGACGTCATTCTGTCGTCAGAGGAACATCGATTTTCTTCCCCGGTCGGTGTATGGCCAGGCTAGAGCCATAATAAGGGAATAATGCGTGTGTGTGTGTCTGTGTGTGTGTGGGAGTAGACCCGAGTGTGTGGTGGAGTGCTGCTATGTTAGCGCCGCATTACGGCCAACAAACTCCCTGAGCCCTCTGTCAGATTGGGGACTATCTTTTCCACGGATTGGGACATACGCCGAGGGAGACAACGGGAGAGAGCGGGAGAGAGAGAGAGAGAAAGGTTGAATTGGGAGACATCGTATTCCAGGGATAACCTGTATTTAGCCGTTTGGGATAACGTGAACGCGTTATGGTGAGGAATGAACGTCCTCGCCGTTCTGGATTTATCGACATAACCGTGGGTACGGCTTATAGAAGGTGAGTGAGACAAGTCGAATATTGACTGAACATACATCTGTAGACGGTCAATGGTCAGCATGGAATAGATTCGGTAAAACGGTTCGTATTTTGGGGAATAGAGGAGAGAGTATTTGCGGGAACAGAAGAGAGAGTACTTGGGGGTAAGAGAGGAGAGAGAAAGTATTTTGTGGAACAGAGGAGAGCGTATTTTGTGGAACAGAGGAGAAAGAGTATTTGGGGAAACAGAGGAGAGTATTTTGGGAAACAGAGGAGAGCATTTTGAGGAATAGAGGAGAGAGGGGGAGTATTTTGCGGAACAGAGAGGAGAGTATTTTGCTAACAGAGGAGAGACAGAGAGTATGTGTAGGAGCGTAGATCTTTGGATGCGGATTGGCTACAACAGCAATCCCTTTAAGAAGCATCCTATAAATTTTAATATATACGTACTACAACCCCCCCTCTCTCTCTCTCTCTGTGTGTGTGTGTGTTGTGCTATGTTACGTTAGCCGTACAAGTCCCAGTACACCATTTTATCTATCACTCTCATCTATTGTCTCAGTTGGTGTATTGATTAGAGCTGACACACAGCCTGCGGCAGAAAACGTTAATAATACTCTCTAAACATCGTGTCTTCTGTCGATGGCACACACACACACACACACACACACACACACACACACGAAATCACACACACTATGAGAGAGAGAGAGAGAGAGAGAGAACTATCACTTAGACATTTTGGAGAATGTCTGATTATTGAATTATATGAAATTATGATAATCAGTGTAATACATTAGCATATTGTTTGTCAGTAAATCGCTTCTTAAAAATCCAGTATTCCGTGTTCCGGTAAATGTTCGACCTGCACATTATTGTTTGGGTGTTAGGAGCTCGGATGTGGGGACGAATTTCAATGCTACTTCCGGAAAAAATCCAATTCCCTAGATACGGGCCACCGTATCCACTTGTATGTCGCAAGAAAGGACTAAACCCAGGCTGCACCCATTGACTGACTGACTGACTGACTGACTGACTGACTGACTCACTCACTCACTAACTCACTCTACAGCAATAGCCTCGTCTTGGCAGCAGTATCCACCGTCACCACGTCTCCGGGTCTCATTCGATCATACGTTCTCGAACAATCCGGTTTAGTACCGAAAATAGGTGGCGCCACACTCGGCGTTCGCCCAATCAAGTAGCCATGGCTAGCTGAATAATGCTCATTAGGGGCGACGATCGTGCCAAAGATGTCAGCTTAATATCTGTTACGTAACATGTTATCGTGATCAGACATCAACTACCCCGTGAACTACATCAACTGAGCTACCATCACGTATCCTAAGAGAGAGAGAGAGAGAGAGAGAGAGAGCACATCTTCTTATTGCTCAATAATAGTTTTTATCATTATTAAGTCTTTAGTTGGGCAATTGGTCCTCAGTCAGTATATTGAACGTGTGTACAACAAATAAAACCTCAGAAGTAATATATACGATGTACTAATATTAATTCTGCGTATGTCTATTAGTCGTACGCTATTCCCTAATATGCATGGCATCGGTGATATACTTGGTTACATTCTAACAACAACAAAAATAACAACAACAACAACAAAAATAATAATAATAATAATAACTGACAGTCTATCTATTGTCTTTCTATTGTCGAAACGTTACGGTTGGGGGCGGAGTTAGACACACGCGACTGAAACGTCTGTGTCCGAAACAACCGTGGCCGAAGAGCGCTTGGCCCAAACGTCGCGTGCCTTAACGTCCTTAACTGAAACGTCCCCGACCGAAACGTCCTACGCTAAAACATCCCACAGTCGAAAAAAGCCCGCATGTCTAACAAAAGTGTACAGGGATAAAATGGACACAGAGTGTCGGGTATTTTACTAGACAGCTGGTACTCCGTTGTTCCGCGAACAACGCCGGACGTACTGTAATATTTTATGTTCCCATTATAAACATGTTTACCAGTTAATCCTCGGTTGTGTTATAATGACGAGCTGTACGGAAGCTATCGGTTTAATCGCTCAATCGGAGCCATGGAACTGGGCGATAAACCAGCCATCTACGTTAAGGCCGTCTCCTAGGTAACGGCTGATTGGGTTAAATCGATTTCAGCCATTTTGCGTTTCTCTTCTGGTGGAAAAAAGCGAGGCTGGTTTTTTTTGGGGGTAGTTTTTCCGTCGAGGCCCGTGAATTTCATGTAACATCCTCCATTTAAAAAAAAAACAAGTCGCTGTTTATAAGCCTGTCATCTCCTTCCTAACATTCACCTGATCAAGATGATTTTTTTGACGAATATCATGCATCCTTCAGCATAAGATACTCTATTGTACAGTATCTTCGAATAGACTTATTTTAGTGTTTTATTGCTATATTACTATTAATAGTACTACTAGTACGACTAATATTACTACTATTACTACTACTACTACTACTGTGACTACTACTACTACTACTACTACTACTACTGTTACTACTACTACTGCTATTGCTGTGTAGCTTTTAACAGACACGCTATGCTCGAATGTTAGGCTTTCGATGCTAGCCTAATAATTCCCCTAATAGGTGCTCAAGTTAATTTATATTTATATGGAAAAAAGTTAATAATAATAATAATAATAATAATAATATTATATATTATTATTATTATTAATCATCATCATCATCATCATCATTATCATTCTCTATGTCTTCTTTTGTCAGTCTCTTCTGAGTAACCTTTTTAGGATCTCGGGAACTAACCGTCGTCAAGTGTGTGTGTGTGTGGGGGGGGGCTTCATTTACCGATTAAATCCCTCGCCATCCAGTCAGGTGTAGAACCGATCAGAAGACAACACAGCGTAGCCATCAGCCCAGAGTGTCCTGACAACACACTGACAACGAGCCGATGAGGTTGGCATCCTCCGGTCATCCTCTTCACCGTGCCGAGTCCTCTATGCCATTCCTCTTGAATAAACAGACCCATCAAGGGCCCTGTCCGCGTTATTGGAAACATCCCGGCGAGAATGTCGAACAGACCAGGTGATAGGAAACAAGGAATCCGATAACATCCAGATCGCTTCAGAATGCTATATGTCCGACCGCTGCTTACCTGCAATTAGTACACAGTTAATTAACGGCAGGAGATCGAATGGATCCGGCTTGACCTGAACGCGGCCAGAACCCAGTGACAGTTCTATCGCTCAGAAAACGATGACAAATTATAGATTACCCAGATGGCATCGGGCGGAGTAATAGAGAAACGATCTCTAGGGAAGTTTGTGATAATGAAATATCGTTATATCCATAAACGTGCAGCATCGCGATTTATCGACGGGAATAAGTCGCCAATCGACTGGAGATTAAACGAGAACAAAAAAGGGAGATTCATCTACACGACTAGTGCTCGTCTAGTCAGCGACGTACAGTGAGAGATTGTCGCTGTAAATGTTGACTACTCGACCGGGCACCCGACTACCTGGAAGTTCTGCTACACTGCCCTATAATGAGAAGTAATCAATTTACGGGCTTGTTTCAGACGAGCCGCCACCTGCCGCCTCAGTACTTGGTGGCCGTTGTTGACGGGCGCGCGTGTGTTAGGCTGTACTGCCGCTTGTCAACAACGCCGTGTCCCCGTCATACCGGGCCGATGGCGAGCACGCCATCTGGTGGTCTATCAGTGATGGCGCCACCCGGATGTCATATTAATATGGTCGTCGGTGTTGATGATACTCACATTGGTGTTTATGATGATGGTGATGCTAACTGGGGGGGGGGGGGGTGGAGGAGAGGGAAGAGATATTGTTTATACCAAGCACCGCAATGCAACACCGTATAACGCAATGCAATATAATGATATGATGATGATGATGATGATGATGATTGATGTTTTACGGCAACTTTTGTGCACACGGTATAGGCTAAATGGGCCGAGCGACCTCCAGAGGTAATGAGGCGAAGGCAAAGATGAAGCAACCTTCAGATATGTCCAACGCGCTACCAACTAGACCTCGGAGGCGCTCCTATGCAATATAATATAATATAATATAATATAATATAATATAATATAATATAATATCGAGTGATGATCCAGATTGCTAATTCAATTATTTATTCCGGATATAGATCAAAGCCAGTATGTGTTTTGTTCGGGAGAGTACTCTCTATCCTGGAACACCGACATATTTTCTTATACTAACAGTTGACTGTGTCTGTAGTAAGGGTGTTTGTTGTTGGACAGTGAAGGGTAGGGTCGGAACCAGTAGATCTGGTAAAATAAATCTCATAACATTACCTTCTACTACGTAGATCAGCCAGACCCTATAATAGTGAAATATATGTTGTGTAGAACAGCCAGACCCGATAATATTAAAATATATGTTGTGTAGAACAGCCAGACCCGATAATATTAAATTATATGTTGGGTAGAACAGCCAGACCCTATAATAGTGAAATATATGTTGTGTAGAACAGCCAGACCCGATAATATTAAAATATATGTTGGGTAGAACAGCCAGACCCTATAATAGTGAAATATATGTTGTGTAGAACAGCCAGACCCGATAATATTAAAATATATGTTGTGTAGAACAGCCAGACCCGATAATATTAAAATATATGTTGTGTAGAACAGCCAGATGCGATAATATTAAAATATATGTTGGGTAGAACAGCCAGACCCTATAATAGTGAAATACATGTTGTGTTGAACAGCTAGATGCGATAATGATAAAATATATGTTGTGTAGAACAGCCAGACCTCATAATAATACTTCAGTTTATATTGTGTATGAGTGTGTCTTAAGATCCATGCACCCTTCCCCCTCCCATGTCCAATTCTACATAGTTAAGAGTGTTATATCTCCTAAACTTCAGCTATTTATAGTTAGAGTGTTAGAGACAAGAAAAGACATTCTTCTTAGAAATTGATAATAAAAACGAGAAAGTTTTTGCTGGTGACAACAGAACTGAGTTTGGTATGTTGACAATAGAGATACCGAACAAATAGACAGGAATGGGGGGGGGGGATATTCGCTGTCAGATGAGAGCGGTTGGGTGGCTGGGTGGGTTGGTCGTTCGTGGGTGACTGGGTGGGTGATTGTAGTGAGGTCATGACGTGAACGACGGATTAAATCATGAAGGGAATTAGCCTCGTCGTAATATTATCGTAATTAATTGAAGACAGGATGTCATCCGGAATGACCTAATATTGTTCTGATCGCGCTCTCTCTCTCTCTCTCTCTCTCTCTCACACACACACACACACACACACACACACATATATGATGAAACATTGAAACATTTCTCTGTATACAAGCTATCAGCAAACAAGGCCCACAAATGACAGTTTTCATCAAGCATACGTCATCGTAAAAATCCAGACTGTACAGGAAGTCCATGAGTACCTCAGTATCTATAGTGATGATGTGCTGTAATTAGATTTTCGCCCATATTTTGCTGATCGCTAATTATCTAAAAGCACTTTTCAACAGTTTCACGCCATTAACAAAGGGCACTAACGCCAGCGTCGAAAGGCAGACGATAATTTTGTTTCAGGCCGATACGAAAAATGATTAATAACGTGCCACGCGTGTTTGTATTTTTTTTTTCACTCTTATTATTAATGCCCCCCCCCCTTCTAACACTCCCATACTGAATTTCCGAACGTTAATTTAATCAATATATCGCCACGTGCATTCGTCTATTCTGCCCAAACATTCTCCCAATAGCGTTATGGGTTTTTGTTGTTATTGTGGGAACAGCTTTTAGCTAACCAACGAGAACTATAACAGTTTCGTTTACCACAGCTCGTTAATTTGTGTTATATAATTTAATTTTTTTTGCACTCGTTGTCCTGCGTTATCTTTAACTAGTAGTTCGGGGGGCGGGGGAGCAGGATGTATAGTAATGAACCTAACTTTAATCATAAAGCTCGATTTAATCATCAACGGGGAGAGGGAAATTCTTTCGTTTTCCCGATATCCTGATGTTTCTCTCTCTCCATCTTTGGCCTGGCCTCATCACCACTTATCCAATCTACCTCCTCCTGAAGATGTTGCTGTGAGTTTTAATATCAAGGTTGATGGTTGGTGTTTTACGGTCACTTTTGTGCACAATCTAGGCTAAATGGGCAGGACGACATCCAAAGGTAATCAGGCGAAGTGAACGATGAAACACCATTCAGACACGACGACACCGAGATTTGAGCTCAGGGGGTTGAGATTTGTGGCCAACCACACTACCAGTTAGAGCACGGAGGGGCCCGCTTAATATCAAAGACACCGTATGAAGATTAATACTCTCAATCGGAAATTTACTTCTCTATATATCCGCGTCATCTAACCCGCGGCTAACACTTATGGTAACCCACTATCCCTTTACTCGATTAACGTCAAGTAGTTCCGAAGGAATTACGCAGTTCATCGGGACCAGTTCGCCTCGTTTGCACGTCGTCCCACGACTCGTCGACCATCTTTCATTAAACCTCGGCTGTACACTTGGAACAAAGATTGGTAGGGGAATGGGATGAAGGGGGGGGGGGGGGTGGTATCCCGGCCGTCGTAGAATCAATTTAAGCCAAGTTCACTTGGGGACTGATTTCCATGGCGAATTGGCCCTAATGCGCGTGGGATGAGACATCTAGGCCAACATAGCGAGTGCTGAGAAGACAACGAGAACGGATTGATTAATTAGATTTGTTACGTTTTTATGCACATCCTATGAGTTGTAGCGTTTCCTTTCTAATCTTATTCAACACCGATATGGCTATACCTATTTAAACAAACGCTTTCACGGGTCATATATACCGGAATGTTAAATGTTGTTGTTTTATTATTGTTAAAATAAGTATATGTGTGACTGCGTGCGCGCGCGTCTATATGCATGTGTTAGTCGGTGTCTGTGTGGGTGACCTGTACTGAGCGTAAACCCACCCCTTCCCAAATATAAAATTCCTGGACACGTTCCTGTCTAGACTCACCCAGTCCCGTCTGCCAGAAGTAGAGTAATTATGATCCGGGTGGGGGTAGGGAGGGCGGTGGGCGGGGGGAGTTGGTGACGTCAGATCTTCATCACGCTAATTGGCTCGTGATAATCAAAGACCATTTTAAATGTAATTTCCACGAGCTCGGGTAATTCTGACATTTTTAAGCCACCCGGGAAAGGCAGATGAGAGCAGAGCGCTCGTAAAATTGATCAGCATTGAATATGTTTGGTTGTAAATCACGACATATACTGAATAATAAGTTAGCATATACACTAGATGTATAATATGGAAATATATAGCACCATCTCTGGGGGGAGTTTGATATGTTATATAGATTAACCAAACGTTAATAAATGCGATACGTAAATAAACATATTAATCTATACATAATGATAACGCCATCAACAGTCCAATAGTTCATACCCAATCAGTTGTATGACGTACCCAGCTGCTGATTATGCTTCGTCACGTGGGAAAGAAATCCGGAGACTGTGAAAGCATTTCAGGATTCTGGTAAGATGTCACCGTTCGTCTTCCTTGATACATTCCAAGCCGGAATTTTTAAGCCCGACTTTTAGCAGTAAATATAATTAATGACTATTATGACTAATATAAAATGTACCACAGAAGTATAGATGGTTATATCAACCGCTTTTATGGCCTAATGGGTAGAGCGTGCGACCATTTACCCAAGGAGGTTCGAATCTCGCCCGCGGTACTATAGTTAACCACGTAAAATAACTACCATTTCAGCTATTGGTATTAGTAAACACGAAAATCTCCTCCAAAGATCCTCTTCCCATTTCTATCTGTCGGCGTCCTCATTATATCCTCATTATATAACCGTGCTACTCAATGCACACGATGATATCGTCGGTAGGGATGTTATTGGATGTTAATGTTTTTGATTGGACTTTAAGGTATGATATTTGTCGATTGTCTTTTTTCATATTAGATTCATTCATTCTTGAGAGAATTTTATCCCTAATTTTAGCCACATAATCCCCCCGTTCTGCTAGGATGGGGCTACGTTAAAATACTAAATCCATATTATTATTATTATTATTATTACTATTATTATTATTATTATTATTATTGACATTAAAAATTAAGTAGCGATAGCGTTGATAGAGATCTAGAAAAATCTGTCACAATCCATGTTTAGCCATTTTGAGTGCACTCGTTTGTTCGAGTATGCACCGGTGCACACGTGTACGTGTGCGTGCATGCATGCATGCTTGCACGGGTGGGGGGAGGGGTGCACGGAAGGGGGGGGGCGATTTCAATCAGTGGATGTACATTAAGCTGCACCTCGATGCCGAAATAATTTAATATAACAAGCGCTCGGTAGTGCAGCGTCCGGATACACGCGGCCATGCGTTCACTCGCACCGAGTGAGAGCCCGGACTGGCTGAGCCCTGGTTTATGTCTCCCGTCCAATCGTAACCCGTCGGCCATAAAGAGCTACCATTCTACGGGGAGACATATCGGTGATTAAGGTGTATTTTCAGACGGCTTTCACGACAGTCAGGAAAGGGGCATTAACCTAATGAGACGATGTTTATCGCCTTCTACTTATATAACACTTACAGGTGGAGAAGAAGAACATACATTATCATATCTTATCAGAAGGCGTCTATTGAAGATGTCCGGATAGTCAGGTCAATTGGCAAATTGACGATCTTTATAACTATAGTATGACATCTGGCGGCAGCTGAGAACACTACGACTGTGGGTAGTTAGTTATTGGCGCTCCAGACCAGAACTAGTTTGCAGATTATCGCCGGAAATTGGAATATATATATGTGTGTGTGTGTGTGTGTGTTCAATTGTTGTTCTTGTAATTATTGTTGTAAATGTTTGTAAATTGACAATGAAAACATTTGTAAATATTGTAAATTGAGTACCCTCTTTTGTTAGCTGACCCACAAGGCTATATTTGTAAACTTTGGATGAAATGGGACTTATTTTACATGGTTAGCCACCTGAAATGTGAAGACACACCTAATACTTCTCCACGGGGACTAACGTACGTTACATAACACGGCTTTGATGCTTTGATGATACTTACTTGTGATGATCAGTTCTGAGATAACATGAAGGCAAATATCGATTATAGTAGCCATCGTCCATGTTATCATCAGTAACAAGAATGTGGCTGAGACAAAAATAGACATAATAATTAGACATAGAGAGAACCTCTGGGAGGGGCGGGTGATGTCTAGTCGTGTTATATATATATATATATATATATATATATATATCTGGCAGTGACCACCCTCAGGGTATTTCGGCTCCATCTTTCCGTACTGCTCCCCTGTGAATGGTGGGGGGAGGAGTTTCTCAACCACTCCAACATAGAGGCTGTACTGAATAAGCGACAGCCTGGGGATTCTCCCCGAAAATCCAAGCACAAGAATGAGAGAGAGAGAGAGGATATATACTGGACCCAGTCACTCACTCACTCGCTCGTCCACTCACTCATACACCGACCCACCCATTATGTATGCGTGTATACCTGTAGGAGCTTGCCTGTACGTGTGGTATTTTTCGTGCCCGATTAATTGCCTGATAGGATTCTGCTAAGAAACTGTGCGTTGACTCGCCATCATAATATCTCTGATCCCAATAAAAGAATAATACCCCCCCCCCTCCTCAAGCTAACATTAACATTGTCCAAACTGAGAATGACACTTTAATATTTCATTATTATTGTCTAAAAGTCTTGTGATAGCTGTGACGTTACGATCAGCCTTTTCTAGCTAAATATATGTCGTTATGGATCATACCACGTGACCGTGTCCCAATAAACTATAGGCGTTACTGGTGGTCCCGGATATAAATGACGCCCTCTAGTGGCTTGCATCGAAAATCGCGGATAATGCCATACACCAGGAGGCGACATAATGCCTCGACGTCACATCCGCCGTCTACAGGGCTCATTTCCTGTGGTGGCTGAACCTATTTCTAGCTACAGTAAAATACATACATACATACATACAGACGGACGGACAGACAGACAGAAGGATAGACAGAGAAAAAGACGGATAGATAGACATACAGGGAAAGAAATGGATAGACACCTATAAGCATATGGAATATCTACACAATGCAAATAAATATAGACGAACAAACAAACAAGCATAATAAACAAATAAACAGACAGACAGACAGACAAATAAATAAAGAAAAAAACTAGCTAACAAAAAGCCAGACAGACAGATAGACTGACAGAATGCCAACCAACCAGCCAGCCAGCCAACAAGCCAACCAGCCAGCCAGCCAGCCAGCCAGCCATACAAACAAACAAACAAACAAACAAACAAACAAACAAACAAACAAACAAACAAACAAACAAACCATACTGGCTATTCACACTTTGATTGCCCTATCTACCTGTTCTCTTGTGAGAGATTTCACCTGACGGCAGTACGTTATTGATGTGTCTCAGACACGCGAGGATGATATTTTGACCACAGACAGTCTCCACAATGCGTTATCGGTGTCTGGCCTCAGACAGGTAGCTTGACAGTGACAACAAGCTACGTTATCTATATTTGATGATTGTCGACAACTTCTCAGGCGAATTTCTCGTTTGCTGTATACGAAACGTCGATGGTACGATTTTATAGCATTCGGTAAATAGTACCCCATGTCATGACGCTGAGAGGAAAGAAATGAAATTGTTAAGTGTTGCTGTTTTACGGCAATTTCTATGCACGTTGTAGGGAAAGTGGCCGGAGTGGGTTCCGAAGGTTATGTGGCGAAGTTAAAGATGAAGCACCCTTCAGCCATACGTGGGCCGGTATTTTAACCCAGGTGCTATAGGTCTGTACCTAACTGCGCCAATGTTTAAGCCACGCGAGATGCCTCAAACAGCCACAGAAAAGCTAAGGCATGAGCACGAAGACACACACACACTCGCATATATATATATATATATATATATCCAATATTTACTGAAACAAGCCTATAATGTGAAGAGGAATCATAAACATACTTGGTTATTATCTGAGTGAGTGAATGATAATGTGAGTGAATAATTGTGTGAGTGAGAGAGTGACTGAGCGAGTAAGTGAGTGAGTGAGTTGTTCGTTTAGCCTCTCCCCTGGTCAACCTGGGAAATATGGCCGAGGAGGGGACTGGCTGGAGAAAACATCACACAAACAAGGATGATGAGAGATGGAAGGGGGGTGGTGTGGTGTGACGTTTTTAATGTCTACATCCAGGGGCCATCCGAATGCCTGGTTGTGTTCATGGTCATACCGTCGTCCCCCCCCCCAACACCATCAAGCACCACCATCACCATTCAGTATCACCATCCAGCAACAGATGCTGGACAACTCTATCATTTGTAAGATTAAACCATGTAGGCCTCCTGTGATCTCTTATATGTCTCTTCTTGTTGTTGTTGTTGTTGCTGCTGCTGATCTGGTCGTTGCTGTTATGTTAAGGGGATCGTTGATTTAAAGAGAATGGAGTTGAAAGGACGCGTGAAGACCGTGGGAACCCGATCCAGAAGAAACGGTTTTTTGTTTATAAATAGACGTCGGTCAATGATTAATCTGATCCAGGGTCTCGTTGACGCGAGTAAATATGAGAGAAAAGTGATGAATCGTTTGATGTCAACGGATATGGGTGACTCTTTGGTGTGATATTGTCGACATCTAACAACAACTTCGGAATTCCTATAATGTCAACAAACGAGGGTATTATAATGATTCCCTTGCCAAACGCACCCAGTTATCTCGCCAGGTAGCGCTGTTCCGATATCCGGATAACTCCCAGTGCCAACAGGATCGAAATTGTACGGCTTATGTTAATTTGCATTGTTTGGTTTAGGATCGAGGACAATGTGTTTCTGTTGTACGGCCACTTTTGCGCACGAAGCAGGCTAAATGGGCCGAGCGACCTCCGAAGGTAATGAGGCGAAGTGAAAGATGAAACTCCCTTCGGACATAGCACAGCCGGGGTTTGAACCTAGGTGCTATAGATCTGTGCTAACCGCGCTACCAGTTAGGCTATGGAGGCGCACAAAGGATTGCATTCACATCTGGATTAGAAGCATAACAAATATATATGTCGGCAGCTGCTTTTCACTAGGTCGGGGTGGGGGGGGGTGTTGGGGGGGGGGGTGTAATTTCATTCGTGGCGCCCACGAACATTATTTATGGTCGGATGATTCGGCATTTAATTTCCTGGATCACACCAAATATCAAGTGACGAGCATAATAATTTCTACAATTCGTAGCATCACACCTTATCGAAATATACATAATTTTTGGCATATCATTTAGTTGGTCGTCATTTTCTGTGAGCTAGTTTCACGTGTTTTGGATGCTGTCGACCAACTTTCTTGTAAGAACCAACTTGAAAATATTTTTCATTTATGTTCGAATTTACAACAGGGTAACATTTGATCTAAGTCTGAAATCGGAAGGACTGATCTGATTTATTTAGAAGATCCCGGAATTCAACCGTCCGACGGCTCAGATATCTGCAGAAAAAATGTAAACAAAACGAGAAAATGGCTAAATCGGACACGGAATTCGATTATCTTTTAATCGATGTCATGTCAAAATTTCACTCGAAAATAATTATATAATAGACACAGGAATTTATTCAGCACATTCTATTGACTAACTCGTGTACTGACAGGAACAATGTCGAACCGATTCAAACGAGAAAAACTTAAATTTTGTTGGTGTCTCGTTTCAGCTTACTAGCGTAAACCCTGGATTTCGGGAAAACGGTGGCTGCCATCTGTTCGCCAAATCAGGAAACGCCCATTCTGACTAGGGAACCATTGCAATAACCGACTCTCTGTATGATCTCAACGGCAACATCTACAATTATGGGCTAATTAATTTAATGCTTATCGTTTATTGTTGTTTACTGTACGTAGGTTATAACACACGTACTATGGAATTCTTTTCTCCTTGGAAATAAATTAATGAATTGAATTAAATTGAATAAATTAATAATTCATATTGTGAGAACTACATAAATTAGAAACATTTCTAGTGCAATATTTACAAATCTTACCAACGATCTGCATAAACAAGTAACACATTTATAATATTAGCCAACACCCACAGACAGAATAGTAAATAAGAGGCCACCATCACCTGTACAACGTACGGCATGGCTCCCCCCTCCCCACCCCCCGAGATCGCTCACACTGGCTACAGGAGCGTGAACAAGTGTTTTACGTCTTTTTTTTACAGTGTCCCGTTATACGGACAGGTTTTTCCCGGCGGAAGATATCTATCACGCCGCCTCCAATCCGTATCTGGATCTCCGATGCGTCCTTATCGATATGGCTCCGATCGATCTGAGCTCGCGGCACTGTTACAATGGATGGTTCCTCTGTTGTAACAGGACCGTTACAGCTGCGACGATGACTGCATTCTCCGGGCTATGACGTGTAATATGTCGGGATGTTACAATGACTCGCGACCTTGACGTTGACCCTGTCGGCGTTACGGGATATTAAAGCATATTGAATCGAGATTGTTATGACTACAAGGACAAATTGTATTACGATGAATGAATCACTGAAGGGTGTATTGGTTGACTGACTGAATAAATGATATATATATATATATATATATATATATATATAGAAAGATAGATAGATAGGTAGATAAATTGATTGATTGAGACATTCATATATAGAAAGATAGATATATTGATAGATATATTGATAGCTAGCTAGATAGATAGATAGATAGATAGATTGATTGATTTTATAATATAATCAAACCAGAATTCACATGACGAGACAGTTGACACAACAAGGCAGTTGACCCAATAAGACAGCTGACACAATAAGGCAGGTGATACAACAAGACAGCTGACACAACATGACACAGATAGCTGTAACACTGTAGAGATAAAGAACACTCAATGACACCATACCGGATATTTGTCTCCAAAAAATGTCATGTAATCAGTAACCAAAAGGTCCAGTAATCAACTGATTACAAACACATGAGATAATTTGTTAGACACTTCAACCTCACTCACTCACTCACTCACTCACTCACTCACTCACTCACTCACTCACTCACTCACTCACTCACTCACTCACTCACTCACTCACTCACTCACTCACTCACTCACTCA
>JAODUP010000224.1:760000-868554 GCA_025642065.1 Paralvinella palmiformis
TATATATGTCACCTGATCTTTCTGTTCCATTATCTCGCGTCATTCTCTCTGGAGTCCCGTTATCTGGAGATATTCGGAACAGAAAATCCCTCGTTGTGAAGTAAATGTGTTATGGCTGGGATGTGGAAAACAGGGAATGGGGGGTTGGGGTGGGGGGGAGGGGAGGTTAGGGGATGGTGAGGGGGGGGGAGGTGGTGGTAAGTATGTAAATATTTACAACTCGTTGGCATCAGCTGTGACAATTTTATATGATGTTATTCTAACTCCGTGTCTGGATGATGCTTGACATCCGGGAGCCGGTGATCCAGACAAGGAAGTTGATCTGATTACGAAATGAGATTAAAGATGACATAGATAATGTCGTCAGGGCGTCCGGAAAAGGTCAATTGTCCCACGGAGCATTCCGGATCATGGCGCGGTCGTTGTGTAGCGAGACACGAGGGGAACATCAAAGTGGGCATCCTTAAAACAAACATCTGGCGGTAAAAAGAAGCGTGCATGTGTGCTTGCACGACCACAACAACTCATGCACGCCCACAGGCACATATTAAGGCTTCAATGTAGGGATTTTATTCGATACTCAGTACTGATAGACAGATAGACAGACGGACGAATAATAAACGGACGAAATAAACAAACAAATAAGCCGCTCCAAAGTATGCGTACTTACATACTTACCTACATAATTACATTATTACATGCATAACAACATACATACATACACACACACATACATACACACATACATACATACATACATACATACATACACACATACATACATACATACATACATACATACATACATACATACATACACACATACATACACACATACATACACACATACATACATACATACATACATACATACATACATACATACATACATACATACACACATACATACATACATACATACACACATACATACATACATACACACATACATACATACACACATACATACATACATACATACATACATACATACATACATACACACATACAACAATACATACATACACACATACATACATACATACACACATACATACATACATACACACATACATACATACATACACACATACATACATACACACATACACACATACACTACATACATACACACATACATCACATACATACACACACATACATACAACATACATACATACATACAAAACATACATACATACATACACATACATACATACATACACACATACATACATACATACATACGTATACATACATACACACATACATACATACATACATACATACGTATACATACATACATACATACATACATACATACATACATACGTATACATACATACATACATACATACATACACACATACATACATACATACATACATACATACATACATACATACATACATACATACACACATACATACATACATACATACGTATACATACATACATACATACATACATACATACATACATACATACATACATACATACATACATACACACACACATACATACACACATACATACATACATACATACATACATACATACATACATACATACATACACCTTTCTCTGCATGCTTTAGATTAATGCCAAATTTTGCATTCACGGTTAGAAATGTTCTGTGCAGGTGCATTATTAAATACAGCTACAACAACATACATACGCGCGAGCGCATGCACACACACACTCACGCGCACATACACACCATACCAACTCACACATACCAAACTAAACACACATCAATATACAATGCCAAATATCTCCACACCACATTCCTACACCACACCACACCAGATAACACCACACAACACCACACCACACAACACCAGATCACACCAGACTCCATCATAACACAATACAGCACACAACGCCACACCACACGCCACACAACACACCACACCACACACCACACACCTCATAATACAAACATTATACTACACCACACGCCACACCACATACCACACACCACATAATACAAACATCATAAACCCCTACTAGCCATCTACACCACACGCCACACCACACCACACACCACATAATACAAACATTATAATACCCCATACTAGCCATCTACACCTTACGCCACACCACACCACACCACGCACCACGCAGCACATAATATAAACATTATAATATCCCTACTAGTCATTTACACCACACGCCACACAACACACCATACACCACACACCACATAATATAAACATTATAATACCCGATACTAGCCATCTACAACACACGCCACACCACACCACACCACACCACATAATATAAACATTATAATACCCCTACCAGCCATCTACACCACACGCCACATCACACACCACATAATACAAACATTATAATACCCCTATTAGCCATCTACACCACACGCCACACCACACACCACACACCACATAATACAAACATCATAATACCCCTACTAGCCATCTACACCACGTCACACACCACACACCACATAATACAAACATTATAATACCCCTATAGCTAATCATCTAATCATCTACACCACACCACACACCACATACCACATAATACAAACATTATAATAAGTCTACTAGCCATCTACACCACACACCACATACCACACACCACATAATACAAACATTATAATACTCCTACTAACCATCTACACCACACACCACATACCACATAATACAAACATTATAATATCCCTACTAACCATCTATAGAGCGACGTAAGACAATGACGATGACACTTAAGTCTAAACCTTTTGTCATCAAATAAACTAATAACAATAAAAGTTAGATGTACACCAATTATCGCTCATAGTCACGTTATGCTAATTACCAACAAAATGTTAATGATCCTTTATATAAACAAAAAATATATAACATAATGATTATGGCCAAATTAACGTAATCATATTTGATGATGGAGAGATGGGGGGAGTTTGCATGTATAATCATAGATTGACTTCGAAGGAGAGATATTTGTTGTTGTTGTTGTTGTTATTGTTGTTTTACGGCCATCTTTATGGACACGGTAGAATAAATAAGCCGAGCGACGTCTAGCGGTAATCTGGCGAAGCGAATCTCGTACTTGGATCCATGGTTGCCCTGATCCATTGATATAAACGTACCCCAGTCTTTATTTATCGATGCATCCCGTATCTCGAACAATACGTCACGGTTTATTGGCCAATCAAACAGACCGTCGACTGATCCGCGATCGATGATTCAGGATCACAAAGCCATTGAGTGGCCCAGTATCCAGAAGGGTTTAGCTGGAAGGGTCATCAATTATAAACAGAATGCCTAATACATCATAATAGAAACGCGCGCGCACACACAAACGGCACACACGTTATGTTGGTGCGATTTACGCACTAGTTTGTTGAGTGAGTAACCAAGTGAGCGAGCGAGCAAGTGAGTGAGTCAAACAGTCAGCCAGTCAGTCAGTCAGTCAGTCAGTAAGCTTCAGTTATTTCTTAAGGCATGGAAGTGGGAAAAGCGGACCAGCTCTAAACCTAAATTGTCAGGCATACAAAACAATAGTCTCGATAATATATATCAGACAGACAGACAGACAGACAGACAGACAGACAGACAGACAGACAGACAGACAGACAGACAGACAGACAGACAGACAGACAGACAGACAGACAGACATATAGGGGGTTAGGTATTGGAGTTCTGAGCATATATATATATATATATATATATACATATTAACACACATACACAAACCCATAGGCGCACCCATAAACACAATGATATGAACCCCATCCCAGAGAAGGTTGGTTTTTGAACTTTCACATTTGTCCGCCACAAGGAGAGCTCCAGTCTTGGTGGCGGACACGTTTTAGTCATAATGGCATCAAATTCCTTGGAGAGATCGCTAAACGAAGACACTTCTCTCTATTACTGGTCGTAAATAAGGAGTTAGACGAGATGGTGTCGATCCCCAAAGTGACACAAAGCCACTATCAGTTCCCCATTTCACGGCCTTTGTTCACAGAACGAACGATAATTTTGGCGCGCCCTATGCCCCTGAGAACCGTATGTAGAGGTCACGGCCTTGACCTGCTGACGGTAACCGGTCAATTGCTTCTGTTGCGTTCTGTATTTATTTTTTGCACGGATGTAATATATTGCTAAGTTGTTCGATCGCTGTGATTACTGAAATCTGAGACTTTATTTCGAAATTGAGTTTTTAATTAATGTTTCTGTTGAACGAACTCTAAAATATCTAACTCTGAAATTGCAAAAATTCGAACAATATCCGACTTCAAATACACTTACCTGTATTTGCGACCAGCACGCCGATATTATATCACAAATAAACTAAATTATTAATTTACTAAATCACGATTATACTTATTTGTTAATATGTCTAATACATTTTTATGAATGATGGTCAGTGTGATTGATATAAATCCAATCTGTTTCGATTATTGATAAAATCGAACAAGCATTCAATCTCAACAGTGCGTGTTCCGTTGCAACCATTTTCCATTTGCATTGGTAAAAGTAGCAACACAGATTTACTACCAGATGACCATTCTAAATACCTACAAAATACACTTCATCCGAATGTGAGTGCGATTCTAAATACCAACATATCGTGGGCTATCCAAATGTGAGTGGGTGTCTTGAAGTAATTGGTAATCCGACCAATCCGGGTAGCCGTATTTTGGGTGTTCGGTGGATCGGCGTTTTTTGGTGAAGGGTCACTGACACAGGAAGTATATTTCGACCTGACATTGTGTATTAGCAGAATGCAGTTATCAGGGATTGTCCTAGGGCCTTTTATTTCCGATAACTCGATATATATCCAGACGGTGGCAGACGATCGGATCAATATTGACAATAAGATGTCTTCGATCGCCGAGTGAAGAGGGTTAATTGTAATATTGGTGATGAGGCTTTATAGCCCCCTCTCTCTCTTCTATATATATATATATATATATATATATATATATATATATATAATATTGTTTTATATATATATATATATATATATATATATATATATATATATATCCATCTAGCTATCTCTTATCTCTCCCTTCCAACCCTTTCTATTTCTCTCTCACTCTATACTCTCTCTTCCTCTCGCCATTGTATGCATATGAGTATGTGCGTTAACGTCGGTATCTGTATCTGTATAGATCGGTCTATGCATGCTTATATAAGTATTTATTTGTGTGCGTGTGTGTGTGTGTGTGTTTATATATGTGTGTGTGTGTGTGTGTGAATGTTGGTCTAAAGTGACTGACGTTAGCACACATAAACGTGGGTGCGCGCGTGCACACACAGTCATACACATACTGGGGGAGAAAAGGTCAGACAGGTTGATACAAATATCATCCGGGGGGGGGGTGGGGGGGGGGGTGTATAAGGCAACGAAATAGATATATAAATTGAATTAGAAGCATTTATCAAAATTACAAACAATACGGATACACACCACAGATAATCTAAATTTATATGATTTGTTTTTTGAGGTATTGTTTCTGGGTGAGTGAAGATAGAGAAATTCAAGTGAGCCAGAATGTTGTTTACCTAGACGTGGCTTGGTATTCCCTAATGTCTCAATAAGGACATTCAATAAATCTTTCTGTTGAATGGCGATCTTCGTGACCACCGGATGTACTATAGAAGACTATTATATATGGCATTTGACACTTCCGGTTTGACATCCGGGTAATTTGCTGTGGCTAGCATAGACCGTTAAAGGACATTAAGCTTCGGGTGTCATGGCTGACAGAATAGATTCTGTGCCATTGTGTTTTCTGTAATGTTGTGTTTCTCTATTCCAGGCGGCCACGTTTTATTGTATTAGAAGTGGTATGTTTTCATTGTGTTACGAGTGCGTTGTGCCATTATGTATTAAGTTCGATGTGTTATTGTGTTATGTGCAACGGGATACAATTGTGTTTTGTGGATTACCGAGTCATTGTTTTCCCCATAATGTTGTGTCATTATTTTTCAGGCAATGTTTTAAGAAATGTCGTGTCATTGTGTCCTGAGCTCTATTGTGTCATTGTGTTCTGAGCGACAATGTGTCGATATGTTCTGAACAATGTTCTATCATCGAACGATATTGGGTCATCGTGTTCTGACCAGTGTTGTGTCATTGAGTTCTGCCCAATGTTGTTTCTTTATGTTCTGCCCAGTGTTGTGTCATTGTATTCTGTCTAGTGTTGTGTCATTGTGTTATGCCCAATATTGTGTTACTGTGCTCCGAACAAGATCAGGCTGGTGGATTTTATGCTTAGGTTTGGTCAAACCTGGCTCATATGTTATCAGGGTACAATGGGATTCAAACTCCAATGCTATGTGTGTGTGTATGTGCGCGCGCGTGTGTGTGTGTGCGTGTGTGTGCGTGCGTGTCCGTGGGTTGGAGGATGTTTCATCTGATTATCCCATTTTAGTAGAGAACAACCCCTAACCCAAAGTCTCTAAAGTGACAAATGCCTAGGCTATGCAAAGCACTGACTGACTGACTGACTGACTGACTGACTGACTGACTGACTGACTGACTGACTGACTGACTGACTGACTGACTGACTGACTGACTGACTGACTGACTGACTGACTGACTGACTGACTGACTCACTCACTCACTCACTCACTCACTCACTCACTCACTAAGCAAACTAATGCGTAAAATGCATCAACAAATGTTTGTGCATGTGTATGTGCGTGCGCGTGCATCTATGTGTATGTGTGTACGTGTGTCAAACTGCGCATGACTTTACTTTCCTTCGACTAACTCAGTTTTCTGTGACGGTAAATTGTGTTCGAGTGGAGTTAGGTGAGTGGGCGTTGGGTGGTGGTGGTGGGAGGGTGTCTCCGCTCTATACCTTCATATCAACACACAACACTTACACATTAACCCGTCAGATTGTTCCAGATCCCGACCAATTATCCATCTTTGTATCTATCCTATGTGCTATTATTATGTTGGCGCCCGTTTAATTCCCTCGCCGCCATAATGTCACATCGCATGCGCCGACGGCTAATGAATAATTAATGCGTTAAGGGTCCGATCTTAGCCGTAAACATCCGATCATTCCCGATGTAACCTGTCACCATCTAGAGCCAACTACCAGTGTTGTTGGTAAGCTGATGACGTACTGTAGACAGGATAGGATCCACCCCCTCCCTCTCTCCCCCCATCCCTCCTTCACTCACCGAGAATAAGAATAATTAATAATCCAATTTTTGTTTCTAAATTTATTGGGAGTCAAAAATCGATGGCTAAAACATCGAGTTGCTTTAAGCACATTATAGGCACTATTTCTTATTTTAGGAACACCGTTTTCCAGAACTGAAACAAATCCAGTGCCATCTCTTCTACTGGCATATCAACACATGCATGTATTGTTCTATCAATGTTTTGACACCAACAATGATGATACGGGAAGGAAAAAAAATATATTTTGTTCTTGGTTAATCATCTGCATGTAAAAAAATCAAGCATCGAAAAAAATACCTCATTCTATTGGAGAAATGCTGTCAACTTAATGCCAAGATGAGTTAAGATGAAAACCAAAACAGACACCGAACACCTGAAGTCGAAAATCTTCTTTAATCATCAGACTGCCTTCGTAAGGTGGTAGATTATTGGCAGATGGTCCAAATGCAGGAGATAATTAGAAATGTTCGTGTGGTGTATTTAAATAGAAACGTTTTTGTTGAGAGCGTCCTATCAATTATTATCACGTCCGTATAATTCGAACAGCGAATTAAGTGTCTATAAAAATACAAGTCGGGCGGTCATAGGACTTGAGGCAAAATGATCCCTCATCGTCGGTGTACGGGTTTTGGGGTGAAGAACAAGCGATAGAGGGGGTTATTTTTTTTCCCCAGAGAGAGAGATAGATAGAGAGAGAGAGGGGGGGGGGTGGAGTTGACAAACTAGTTCACAGAGAAAGAAAAGGCAGGAACATATATATATATATATATATATATATATATATATATATATATATATATAGAGAGAGAGAGAGAGAGAGAGAGAATATTGATCAAGTAATCTAGACAGAGATATCTATTTCTATGTACAAAGTGTGGATATAAATATGTTTGATTAGTCATATTATACTAATGGCTATATATTACATATATATATATATATATATATATATATATATATATATATATATATATGTGACTCACTCACTCACTCAGATATTGTTCTCTCTTACAGCTCATCCTGGACATGATAAACAGACAGTGAGAAGATTTATAGAGGAAGTCTGATCCTGAGATACGTCAGCCGCCTGGCTGCCCGAGCAGATCGGAATAGTTAGATCCACCGCAGTTGGTCGGTAAACCGAGTCAAACTCTCGTAAGTCGGATTATCGAGGATCCACTGTACTAGATCGACATACCAAGGTAAAATTACCAGGCCGATATATTGACTTTCACCTTTATAGGTCGGTATATCGAGATTCACATCCGCCAGGTCGGATTATCGAGGGATCACTGTCAGCTTGTGAACGCTAACGGAGGGGACCTCTCATGTTGTTCTAGATCTGAAGCTGACCAACAAAACATGGAGTTCCCATTCGGCCGACAGACATCCAGAGACTCTCTCCGCAGTAAGACCGAGGAAGCTGGCAGATCACTGAGATCCAGTATAACATCCGGATCATCTCGGCTCTTCGATTCGGTCATGTCGAAGAAGAATGGAATATTTGACGGGATCAGCTCCGGAATCACGTCGACCATAGACCAAGTGAAGACGATAGGGGGTGCGGGTACGGACGACGACGAGGAGGCTGTTCCGGATCGGCGGAGGACTAGTGAGGATGCCTCTTCTGAGAGGACGCCCTCCGAAAGCGGATCCACGCACACGCCGACCAGACAACCCCACCCGAAAGCGACACCACCTGGCGGCCAACCGCAGATCCCACAGCCGGCACCGAGACGAAGTCGCTCGCCCGTACAGGAGCCGGGCGGCAGGCCAGCCCCGCCGCAACCGGCTCAGCGAAAACAACCCCAACAACCACCTCATAAACCAACCAGACCTAGTACGACAAAGCCACCACCAGCTCGACCAGCCAGACCTCCTGCTCCGAGCCGGGGCAAGGTCAATGGTTCCATACGAGGTCAGCCCGGCCCAGGACGTTTCTCCAGACAACAGACAGCCCCCGCCGATTTCGACCCTTCGGGGACTTCAACCGATGCCTTTGACTCCCCCCAGTCGCCAAACAGGCGTCAGTACAGCCTGCGTTCCGGATCGGTCGATATGGATCGCGACGCTGAGACGAGGTTCTTCGACGGAGAAGCGGCAGCGGCCGCCCCGACTAATCCGGACGTACCCGGTCCGGACATCACCAGCACCCGAATCAGTCGGAATCCGTTTCTGGACAATCCAGATCACGAGTGTACGCAGGTGCTGACCGAGGCCGAGGTGTACCCGGCATCGAGGGGCTCCCGACCGGAGGCGAACAGCACCCTCTCCGACCTAGATCCGATCGGCACATCGGCAAAACAGGCTTCCGGGTCGTTGCTGGGTACTGACCTGCTGCCCGGGATACCGCGCGTTCCTAGCAACAACATGGCACTATTGGCACCTTCGCAGCAGCATGAATCCCGAGATCTGCTGGCGATCACACCGACCTCTGGCGAGGCCCTACCGATGCCCTCCATCGAGCCGACCACCCATCGACGTACCAGCGACACAGAGATCTATGATGATTCTGACGGAGACTCCGTGGCCACGGAGGGCTGCGACGAGGCCCCGGATCCAGAAGACTATGGCGGGGCCGATTACGATTACGGAAGCGGCGATCCGTCACTCTTGCGCTCGGGATCGTTCGGCTCAGACATCGGCTCGTGGCACTCGAATCTGAGCGCTGACAGTCAATTGGACGAGACGGCCAGATCCTGTAGAGATTTTATGAAGGATTTTGTCAATAAGATCTTCTCACGGTCAGTTTACATCTCTCTCCCCCCTCTCTCTCTCTCTCTCTCTATATATATATATATATATATATACATATACACACACACACTATATATATATATATATATATATATATATATGAGACACACTCATACGCACGCGCACGGACACACCCACACGAGAGAGAATCATTGACCATTCTACCAGAAAGTAAAGGTGGAGTTAACCCTTTAACACACACATCAACAACGTCTATTGATCTCTATAACACAATATCATTCTGATGTAGATATCAGACTCCCCCCCCCCCTGCCTCTCTCAGATAAACCACGATCTATCGAAACAAATACAGCTAATACTACATAGAACGTGGTAGATTATAGATCATCTAACCCAGATCTATGAGGAAAAAGTGACGTCAATATGACCTAATTATGACGCCACTATTGACGTCATTCTCGGGTACACATGGGGTTATTTCCGATTTGTTTGCTCACCTTACAACAGATAAAGAAGACGACATATAAAACAATGTGTGTGTGTGTGCGTGTGCGTGCGTGCGTGCGTGCGTGTGTGTGTGTATGTGTGTGTGTGTGTGTGTGTGTGTGTGTGTGTGTGTGTGTGTGTGTGTGTGTGTGTGTGTGTGTGTGTTGTGATGAACGACAATACAAAACTCCGACAACATTACAAGAAAAGTAGTCAATTTTAGAAATTCCGAAATTGGAAAAACCAAAACATGGACGCATTTCCAATAGAAGCACAGCATCTATTATTAGCACACGTTGATCTTCAATATTTAAACCGCGTACTAAGGTAAAGGTTCTGCGCCTATCACGAATAATCATATCTAATATGTACACATTTCCCCTTCGTAAGTCATATAAATCAAGGCTTGTCCCACTTAGAACAGAAAGATCCGGTAAAATATATAGATTAATTGTAAATTAATCACTTAGAGACGAACATTGTGAGTCTCTGTTACTCGGGCACTGGGCGAGGATGTTGTAAATTATAGGCGCAATGTTATATTAAATATGTACATAATTTTAATATCAGAATAGGAGTGCTACTTGTTATAAATAGTATATGTATCCGGTGGGAATATTAGCAAAATATCTTTCTTGTATCATATAATTACTATCCATTGTGTATACACAGTAACAGACGCACGCACGCACGCACGCACGCACGCACGCACGCACACACACACACATACACACATATATATATATATATATATATATATATATATCGAGAGAGAGAGAGAGACGAGGGGGTGAGGGAGAAAGGTTTTTAGATACAACATTTTGCGACCATAAATTAACAATTTGAACGGACTAATAATGGTCTAAAATATATATAGTTCTAACATTATCTCGATTTCAGTGAACAAATATTGTGATATAACTATTACAATTCGTTGTTTATATTTCAGAGATAATTTGTCCCAATCTGACAAAGCGCAGTTTGGTCAATTTTGTCAGGTAAGTCGAGACTACTTTTATACACAGTAGAACGCAGAAATGTGTCTTTATGTTTATGTGTATGTGTGTGTGCGCGCGCGCGTGCGCGTGTGTTACATAAAATTATGTCTGACCGATACCATCTACGGGTGATTCATTAGGGGTACTCGTTGTTTGCCGCAATCTATCATTTTTTTTCTCTGTAAGGATTTCACAAGCACGATAAAGGTTAATGCCCGGCTGTCAGTGTGTGCCATTTGAATAGGAAATACAACGTAAATTCCTTAAGAACCATTAAAAATTAAAATGCAATTATCTTACCACACGCGAAGGTTAAACATATTTTGATTTTGCTTTAAGCCTAAAATTATCACCAATACTGGATACTAAATAGTATTCTATCGATATATGTGTCCAACAGATGTGTATCATTTGTGTGATCATCGTTAATTATAGAATGAGCATAGAATTAATTGATACTAGTAACGTCGAGGATGCGAACAGTGACTCACGGTAAAAGGTGATTTAATGATAATGTTCCAAGCTTACGTAATCCAATTTTCCAGCAACATCAAAGAGTCGAGAACGCACAATTGTTGCCAGTTCATTTATTTGACAATTAATCTATATCTCGTCACTCGTCTTAAATAATGTGTTTATATAAATTTTTATTGTTTATCTTTTACACAATTGTAACGGATGTGTATATTATTAAACATTATATATATATATATATATATATATATATATATAACGCTAATATATTTGGAATATACTTGGAATCAGTGCGATATAAATGTGGCATAATAAATAAATTAATTTCAATCACATCAAACATATAGTTAATACTGAAACCGAATAATATTAGACAAATAAAGAGAACAGGGAATACTTCACCATTTGATGAGAGAGTGAAGTGCGCTTAAATCGAAGAGTTTAAATCGAACTGCCGTTTATACTATGATGATTATTTGAACGAAAGAACGAACGAACGAATGAATGTCTGATTTATTCTCGGTGTTGCTCTGACCAGAAAATAACCGTCACACTGTGATGTTCTATTGATCTACTCTTCGCTCTAATTTTAAGTTTTACTGCCGCGACGCAAAGAATTCCTGATGAACAATACTGAGAGGACGATACTAGACTAAATCACATTATATGGGCAGATAGAGAGTTGCACGGGGTAGTATGGGGGTGGGAGAGGGTGGTACTATCATGCTACTGGTTTGAGGTTAAAAGGATCGTAGAAGTGGCCTTTTGATAACTGACTTGTCTGCCAACTGTCTCTGGCAGATGGCTGAAAAGAGAACATCAGCAGACATCATGGCCTATGGCAGCTAATTCGCTCGTTCCCGGCGCGCGTTGTGCTCAGGCTGAGAATACACCGAGGTCCGGGCAAACTATTACGAATTTTGCCCGTGACGTCATATCCAAGTGTCGAGATTCCCATTAGAGCTGACAATACACTACCCTTCTTTCGTCAAAGCACTTAACAGACCAGGTTTAGGAATAGCCACGCACTTCTAACCTGTTTAATATTATAATTCTGACAAGTCTGTTGGGTATCAGACTCCTCAGTATTGTATTTCAACCTGCGTTAGAAGTGCACGACTAGATTAGGAAAGGGTTTTCCAGGCTAAAAATAGCCGCCAACCAAATGATAGAAGCCGTTAGCCTGCTGCAGCGTCTATTCACAGCTAGAGTGGCGCAGCGTAGTGAGAAACCAAGGAACTAGCTGAGATAATTTAGAGGTAACGCGCTGACAGGTCTTAGGTTCGAATCCGCCTACCGGCACACTGCTCCATCACATACTCCGACTTCTTGACTCAGCCATACGTGCGTCCGTAGACTGCTGTTGAATATTGTCGAATTATTGTATGGAATATTGACTGCAAGGGGATGGTGTTACTGGTGGCACTGAATTGTGTAGGTCCATGCCATGCCCCAGCCCTCCACCCTCCCCCTAGATAAGAATGTAAAATTAAGAGTCAGCATGCCGTAAATCATTTCGTAGTATGATTTAAACACCGAAAATGACACCCAGCCGACATTCACATTAGAAATATGACGATATTGTTGCGCATTTCCTGAATGATGATGATGATTGATGTTTTACCGCCACTTTTGTGCACGCGGTAGGCTAAATGGGCCGAGCGACCTCCAAAGGTAATGAAGTGAAGTCAAAGACGAAACAACCTTCAGATATGCCCACGCCAAGATTCGAACCCGGGTGGTATTGATCCGTGGTCCAGCACGCTACCGCTAGACCACGGAGGCGCCCCTGAATATAGTGATGTATCGATTTATTAATGTCTGGGTTCAAATCTCTGTACCAGCCGTCTCTGTGAGATGTTTCATCGGATCATGTCAAATCCTTGATGCAAAAATAAGTCACTCACTTTCACCAATTAACCCGATGACTCACCCAATCACAAATTTTGGGCAACCCACTTTTTGCATCGAGGGCTTAGATTTTTTAATAGTACTTCACTAATTTTTTGACACAAAATTCGAACTTATTAAATAAATTAAAAAAATTAAAATAATATTCAAAAGAGAAATCAGACTACGGTGGCGAAGATTACCATTTGTTGGAGTCTATCTCATTAATGAACCAGAAATGAGGACGTGAGGGACGAGCGTCTCGGGATTTTTGTTATCTAAAACGGGATTACTGGTCTATATTACGTGGTACTTACCACGGATGGGAGGGGGGAGGGTGGTTGGCCTGTCGGGAACGATTGTATTCATGATGAACAAGCCATAAGGACACATTGGGGATGGAATGGCTGGGAATTAGTTGTTTATCGAGCCAGTATGAAAGACTACCGGACCACAACTGGCAATAGAATGGTCTTAATGGCGACAGTAATCGCTGAATATTAATAATAATAATAGTAATGATTAGATCATGCTAAATATAGAGGAATATGGCCATAGAGAATGCACCGAATTGCCCCAATCTGGTAAAGTTGTTCGTATAAAGCAGCCACTAGTGTTGGCCATAATTAGATGTCGTCAAGTGACTGGATAATGCGACTAGATAACAAGGTTAGCCTAAACTCTAGTCGGCGACCTGATATCCCCGGATACAACTAGGGTATGTTTAGGTAGAACAATCCGCAGACAGCGTTAATATAATCTGGGTATGCTGAACCCGGCAAGATTATTCAAGCAGATCATGTTATATTTTCAATAATAATAATAATAATAATAATAATAATAATAATAATAATTGTATATTCCGTTCTATTCACGGGTAGATTGTTACATATTTTTACCATAATGCTAGTTGATAAATCTAAAAGCTCTAAGTGCTTAATTAAATATGTCTGATATTTAAAACCATGTAAACAATAACATCTGTTAACCCGCTATATTTGCTATTTATTTTAATGCTTAGATGCTCCGACATCCTTGTTAATCCGACATGACAAAAATTATCCGGATTATCTATGTTTGGCTGCGTACAGGTGATATTATTCGGATTCATAACATGATTGAGATGTGAAGCGTTTAGTGTTTAAGTAACTATTAAATGGGATAGAGACAACAGACTGATAACAATATTATACATGTAAATTAGGTTTTTTACAGATATTTACCGCCACTCTAATACCTGTTTCGTAATATTTACCATTTACGAACTGAAAGATGATAATATGTGGGCAATGTCGGTGGGCAGACGTCTGTATGCTATTTATGTGGTTGACGTAAGTGGGCCGACATATATGGGCTGATGTATGTGGACTGACGTATGTGGGCTGATATTTATGGGCTGATCCATGTGGACTTGTTTATGGGTTGACGTTTGTAGGTGATTTATGTGGATGACATACGTGGGCCGACGTATATGGACTGACGTATATGGGCTGACGTATATGTGGGCTGGTGTCCGTGGACTGGAGTCCCAGTAGCATAGCCGAGCCAGATAATTACTTATAATTTCGATGATTAATATTATTATCTGATAGCTCTGCATATAATATAAAGTGATGTATTAACAGTCGCTATCCATTGATACACACATACATCCCTCCTGCTATATATGATACATATTTTACAGCAGACTAAAGGGGCGCCTCCGTGGTCTGGTTGGTAACGCGTTGGCATATCTGAAGGGTGTTTCATCTGAAGGGTGTTTCATCTGAAGGGTGTTTCATCTTTGACTTCGCTTCATTAACTTTGGAGGTCGCTCGGACAATTTAGCCTACCATATGGATAAAAGTCGCCGTAAAACACCATTCATCATCAACCATCATCATCATCACAACAGACTAAAATACGAATTTTGTATCAGGACTTATTTACTAAATTATATAACCTTATGCAGTGCTTTCGGATGTGGCGATCGCAAGGAAAGAACAATAACGCGTTGTGCTGCAATCCGTTCAGACTAATACTTCCAATATATATATATATATATATATATATATATATATATATGCTCAGTTATTTAACATATTAAATGCGCTTTCGTTGATTACCATTTGAGAGCACTTCCGGTACACTAGTGCCACTGCCGGGCGCTCCTTATAACGGATTGTATTCGAGTACGGCAATAGCTACCCACTACCGTACTTTTCTTGGCTGCCATTAGATGTCGCGCGGTATGCGTGAATATCGCATATTGAAGCTATTTCGCATCGCCACATTTAGAATAATTCCTGTTGCCCGACGTTTTCATTAGACAGCGAAATTAGCAGCTGGTCCAGTTGTTTTAATGACATATTCTATCAGCAGACTCCCGTTATCGGCTGTCGACAAATTTTTAAACACCTTTTTTTCCATTAGCCAAGGACGCTAATTACGTCGCGAATTAATTAAGCACGCGACAACAGCTGCACGTTTCGAGCTTTTCCCGATGTGCTTAGCGAAATACGATTTATTTTTTAAGCTATGTCACCGATGTTTATTCTTTTTATCCGCTTTCCTGAAGGCATCGCGTATTTTTGGCAACCTTTACAGGTACACGGCCGTGGTATATAACGATGGCATCATTTAAGTAACCGATTGATCAATAATGAATCAGTACGTGGACGAATCCACTTCGGCAAACATATCAACAAATAAATGATATTAAAAACACAATCCCGTCCAGCATAAGGCTGGTATATAGGTTTACCATCGTACAACTTATTTAGATTTTATTAAAACTGCTAGGGGGGTGCCTCCGTATTCTAACGGTTTAGCGTGTCGGACCAGAGATCACTACCACTCGTGGATGTTTCATCTTTGACTACGCTTCATTACCTTTGGGGGTCGCTCGGCCCATTTAGCCTACGAAGTGCACAAAAGTGGCCGTAAAACACCAATCATCTTATTAAAACAGAGCTGAGAGTTCAATAAGCGCGCAGTTCCGTTCGAATCTAATCCATTTCACGGGAATAATTCATCTGCAACGAATTTAAGTTCTTTATTCACCCATAACAACCTTAGCTGGCTTCGACTGGATTTGTAAAAACATTAAACGATTGAAGATAATTAATGAAGTGAATAGCAGAAGCTTTGTCATGATTGTTATTCGTCGGACAGAGCTTCTTCAAATAGCGATATCTTATCCCGGTTTCTAATCTTGTTATCTCTCTAGCCATTAGATATGGGCTACAAATCTCGGCGTATGTTCACTTTCCCTTAGCATATCGACTGTATAAAGCAAAGGGGATATAACACTGCTACAAAGCTCCAGCTTTCTGGCTTCGAATCAGGCTACGGGATGTTTCTCTCACTCCCTCCCCCCTCCCTCACTCCCTCTCTCTCTCTATCTTTTCTCTCTCTCTCTCTCTCTCTCTCTCTCTCTCTCTCTCTCTCTAAGGTGTTGCTCTTCAGTCATACGTCTCAGTGGCGAGGCTGAATAAACCAATAGATCAAACAATGTACTAATCTTCATAAACGAAACAGTCACAGCTTGGAGATTGGTTGGACGGAGGAACTCCATACTGCAATCGTAACAAAACGTGGACAGAACGTGTGCCTCTTCGATTATATTACCAGGTTTCTTGCTTTTCGTCCACAACCGTCTTTGACCTTTCGCTGACATTGAGCCTAGTACACCGAGTACCACCTACGCTTGATGGATAGGACGGCGTGAGACGGGATGGTTCAGGTGTTTGACGACCGGCGGCTGTCCTTTGATGTCGACAATCTGTTCCGCGGAACTAGACGGAACAGAGCGGCGATTTGCGGCAGATTTAGCCGAGCAAAGACCGGATTAACATTTACAGCCGAGTCCCGCCGTCGGCGTGCTCTGTGTTGGTGTCCTTCTCCCTGGCCGCCATGTTGTATTTATTTAGCCAATCAGCGCCGACGCAGCGCGGTCCACGGGCTAATATTGCCGAAGTCCATCAGTGGACTGGGGCTAGGATCGTCTATATGGGAGCCATTTCGGTGATGTAGACACACGAGGCAAACAGGCAGGCAGGCAGGCAGGCAAACAGACAGACAGACAGACAGACAGACAGACAAGAAGGCAGCATGATGTTAAGCAGGCACCGAATGAAACCTTTGAAAGGACAACCCCATGACCATCCATCACGAGCTGTCACATTAACACTACTCTACTGTTAGCTGATGGTCATTTAGTGTAGCAATTATATATATATATATATATATATATATATATGAGATTATATGGATTTTGTTCTCACGGAAGGTTACTGGGTTTATAAGTTTTCTTTTATTTGCAGGAGTGTGTGTGTGTGTGTTTATATGTTTTTTAGCAGTTTGGAATAAGGCACTATCACAGAGGATATCGAACGTCTGTATTATTCATCGGGGTATTTTATATATCTCACAAATCCCACCATGGTTACATGGTATATTAATGTTACCTTGTGTGAAATTGTGTGTTCGTGTATGTCCAAGTGCGTCTGCGTGTGTGCGTGTCTGTGCATGTCCAAGTGCGTGCGTATATATATATATATATATATATATATATATATATGTGTGTGTGTGTGTGTGTGTAAGTCTCTCTCTGTGTGTGTCTGTGTGTGTGTTATGTGTGTGTGTGTGTCTGTGTGTGTGTCTGTCTCTCTCTCTCTCTCTCTGTGTGTGTGTGTGTGTGTGTGTGTATGTATCTCTCTCTCTCTGTATGTATGTATATGATGATTGATGTTTTACGGCCACTTTTTGTGCATAAGGTAGGCTAAATGGGCCGAGCGACCTCCAAAGGTAATGAGACAAAGTGAAAGACGAAACACTCTTCAGATATGGCCACGCCGAGATTCGAACACGGGTGGTAGTGATCTGTGGTCCAACACGCTACCGCTAGACCACGGAGGCGCCCCTGTATGTATGTATGTATGTATGTGTGTGTGTGTGTGTGTGTGTGTGCGTGTGTCAACCATTTATTGGATAATATTCCACATTTTGTCTCATTTCAGTTATCACCAGGTAGACTGTGGTTTGCTCGTTATGTCAACGCCCAGGTACGTATATATGTTATATATTGTCTCGTCTGTGTCAACAACAACAATAACAAAAACAACAACAAAAACTAAAAACTAGCTTAGTGTTCAGTACTTGATCCAACTTCCTTCCGGTCAGGATCTTAGTCATTTGTCAGACAGTAAAATGACAACAAAAACAAGATTACAGACATCTCGGTGAAAGTTTTATAATAAAAATTTGCAGCAACATATGTATGTGCCGTAAACACGTTTGTTATCAGACAGACAGACAGACAGACAGCGAGACAGACATACATACATACAGACAGACAGACAGACAGACAGGCTAACGGAGAGACACCTATAAACACAAAGATAAGCATGTAGATAGACAAACACACTGACAGAACCCCCTGAACACACGCACGCACATCTTAATTTACAAGATATACATAAATTAAATCCATAAATCTTTAATGTTTCTGTTACGTCACTCCTACGTATATCAATCGATAGTCGCCTACGCTGACGTCACTTGCTCTCCTTTTTTATAGCAGACCGATCCAGTTCTACCACGTGACTACCACGTGACCCGTCCCGATTGATCAACTAGTCTGAGAGTGGTCGTTAAATGCGTGGAAAAGTCACATAACATAGTATCTACGTGGGGGATTCACCGGCGGTGTCTTATGTATTTTAATTACTATTTTAATTCTACCCCCCCCCCAAGAGAAGAGAGATTTAACACGAGAAAACACAAAGCAAATCTCGAATCTAACATATTAAAATATGATTATAAACAAAAATACATAAAAGGAGACAACATGGAAATTTTAATTTAATTTGTATTATTTATAAGATTATGTACAAAGTCAATAATTTCATGAAATAATACGCTCATTTTCTCTGGAGGGAGGAACATCTAACTATGGCCACGGGCTCTACCAAATCTAAATAGAATTATGTACTTTAACAAATCTGCCGATGAGAGTCCCCTACAACCCTCAAACCTGGATCCACTCAGGGCCGTATGTGTCCGTTATATCGCAATGTCGGGATCTATCGGCTTTTGTTGCACTTCTGCATGTGTCCTAGCTCCATTGACACGTGTAACAATGGTGTGAAGCTTGTAGGCATGCCAACAGATACCAACGGATACCAATAGATACCAATAGATACCAACAGATACCGAAAATGTCGAATCTTGGTTTCGCCAAAAAGGCCATAGTTACTAGACACGCCACGCATGTCACTTCAGATCTGGATCAGCGTGAAATAGGCAGGCCAATGGTAAAGCTCTTTTGAGTGAGTGAGTGATTAATTGAATGAATCAGTGATTGATTGATTGATTGATTGATTGATTGATTGATTGATTGAGTGAGTGAGTGAGTGAGTGAGTGAGTGTATTATTTAGCCGAGATAAATAATCCGGCCATGTCGCTGCGTTTTACTGAAGGTTGAAACATCTCCCAGAAATGGCAACGAGGCTAATATCAGATTGTGCAGCACAGCCGTGTACTGGTTAACAGTCGCATGACGTTATATCCCCCCCCCCATACACGTACACGTTTAATGGGCCACTCTACTGGCATCCAATCAGCGGGTCTAAGCCGACGACACAGAGGCCCCACAAATTACATTAGAGGAGGTGGATGACACCAAGCTGAGACGATGTCCGCCTGTTAGCACCTTAAGCGGGACATCATGACGATGGACCATAGACAATTGGGCTGCCATCACTGATCTGATGGTGGCTGATGGTGTCTCTCTCCGTCTTGTTTATTATCCTCATCAGTGGGGCTCACAACACCATCGCCTCTTCTTCGGCTAACAAAGGAAGACCTTCGCCCGGGAAATCCACGCCGTACACCCCCGCCCCGTCCACTCGCCATCCCAAATCCCAGCACGATGGACGAGTCAGATCCCTAAAGGATCTTCGGCTTCCCGGCTGATAAACGCTGCGATTCACGGTGCTGCCATCTGCCGGCGTTGTTTCGCGCACCATAGGAAATCCTTCATCCTCCCCCCACCCGACACCTTTATGTCTGGTCTTCTCGTAACTCATCAGTAGGATTATGGCAAGGTCATCCCCCCCAACTGAATGATGTATGTTACGGTAAAACCGATTATATGCGCATCTGTTAATGTTCGTCTCAGCGGCTTAGACAATTTCGCCATTTTCCATACTTTGACTATAACACATACAATATTGAAATGAAATCCTTTCCTCTTCTTAATCTGAATAAAATTTAATTAGCCAATTTAATAATTTATTTGTTTTACATCCTTTTTCTTTCTGTGTTCAGGAAAGCCTTGAAAATTTTTGAATCGGAGAAACTATGACTTATAGTGTTGCTTTGCCATTTTATCATATTTACACGAGAATCAAGGACAATATAGACTTTATACTTTCGGCAACTTTCACCAGTTGGCGCCACTGATGGGCGGGTCATTCACTTACAGATTGACGGTCAGTTTTTTGGTGTCCTCTTTAATTCGAAAATCTAGCCTATCCACCCAAGTTTTGTTGTTGTTGTTGGTGGTGATTGTGGTGAATTTTGTTGTTGTTGTTTTTGTTATTCCTATACATCTCTTGCCAACCATTGCCATGCGGATTTATTCGAACAATTAATGGTATCACGGTGAAAATTTGTATTAAGTAAACTTTACTGAATATGTTTTTTGTTGTACTCGTCTTATAAAAAATAATGGAGGGGGCATATCTAGTCAGCTGAATACTCCAACTCGCCACGTTTCTAATATCAGGAAAACAAAATTAAATCATATAATGTACTTCAGTGATACAGGTGCGCTGATGGATGACAGTTGATGTCACTTACTTCATTATACGCCTGTTTATAACAGTCATCCGTCTCTGACGTATATGACACATCACCAGTAATATATCACGTGACACTGAGCGTATAATCCTATTTATTATACAGACCTAAGCCTTCTAATGCTCCTCTAAATCTGTTTATTGTGTCTAAACTGGACTATGAGTTTTAAGGGATCATTGGATTGAGTTATTCCTGTGTGTGTGTATATGTATATATATATATATATATATATGGAACTGTTCATGCAAGTATACATATATATATATATATATATATATATATATACATACATGCATGTATAATTTAGCATTAACAAAGGTTGTTTACATGTTTTTCGCGATGGTGTCTAGGGCAATAGGCAAGACATGAATAAATTACTTACGTCAACAAAGTGATGCATTTATATTTAGTAATCAATACTAATTAAACGTAATGGTAATAACATTAATTTAGCTTTATCTTATAATCCACAATCACATAATCCACTGTGGATAAGGATCAGTTTGTATGTTCAGTATGAAATGTTCAAGGTTGCTAAAAGGCAAAATACCCTTACCTTTCCCGAGTCAGAATATTACGAAGAAAAGGTCAAAGCATACGAGGGAATTCAAAGGACCGTCTTTAGCGTTGCGACAAAAGTACCACAGACAGAAATAAACTCTTCCTCTAAATGTTAGTAACCCCGACAAAGATATGGCCTACTGTTTTAATTAACGTTTTCTTTCTAAAAATATTAAATATACATGATGATGTGTCCCATTTCAGCACCTCATCAAAGGGTGCGTCGTTGGTAGAAGGGTCTTACATGTCCCTGATGGATGGATGTGAGCTTCTTACAGAGACTGATATCAGACGGTCGCTGAAAAGGTCATCCAATGCTCTCTGTACGGTTGACCCTTTGCCTACATGGCTTGCGAAAAGGCGTCAACATGTTCTGATAAGCCAGTTTGGACTGCAATGTTCTAAACAATTACAGACCTGTTTCAAATTTAACACTTTTAAAAATAATTTTATAGAAAGGCTAGTTGATTTTCGTCTAATTAAATATTAATTATATAATACTAACCTTAATGAATCACTACCGTCTTCATATAAAAGAGGTCACAGCACTGAAACGGTCCTGGTTCGGGTAAAACAATAATATTCTGGTTTCCGTGTAAGGCGCCTTAGAGCAACTCAAGTTAATTAAGGAGCTATATAAAATACTACTACGACTACTACCACCACCACCACCACCACCACCACCACCACTACTACTACTACTACTACTATATCAACTAATCAAGATAGGCCAGCATAACTTGCTCTTCTGGATATGTCTTTCTCTAGGTTAAAAGACATGTTTGGTCTGTCAGGTAAAATATTTGTATGGTTTCAGTCCAATCTGGAACAACGCTCCCAGAGAGTGTCTGTTCATATTTTATCTGACCTTCAGTCTTTGTTATCTGGTGTACAACAGGGTTCCGTTCTCGGTCCTCTGGTTTTCACAATGTATACCCGTCTTCTTGGGATCATTGCGCAGCGATATGGGGTTAAATCACTTGTATGCTGACGACACACAGCTGTATCTATCATTGGATCCTGAAAATGAGTTAAATTTCTCTTGGAGATTTTCTTGAAATTTGTTGAATATTGTATCGCTCATATTCATCTATAGATGACTCAAAATCTTCTAAAATAACATGATGATAAAAAACATATTATCTATAACGTCATTATGTTAATTTAATTAAAACACCATCATTACACATTGGTTCATCTTTTATTACCAGTGTTGGAAATAAGACCCGGTCCGGTTGCCCGGGGCCGACACTTCTTGACCCGGCCCGTTGGTCTTGCTGATATTGAACAAATAAAACGGTTATAACAAGAAATAATAAGAAACAATAGTTTACTCAATGAACAAACCCATATTTTTATTGGTCATTTCCAACATGTTTTTTTCCTGCAAATGAAGGCGGAAGTGAACTTTACTCTCATCATGCGTCCGCAGAAGTCGTTGGGTTTATGTTTTACACATGCTCTGATATCTGAAGCATTGGTACGACGGTGGTGATTGGCCAAATATCAGTAGAATCTTCTCTCAACCAATCAGCAATCTTTTTACAGACATGGGTCTGATAGTTACCCGGGAAATTTAAATCTCTCAATTTTAGCACATCGTTATTTGGGGACTGAACCCCCCCCCCAAAAGAAGATATTTTTTAATGCTGAAATAAAGACGAATGTTTAATAACTAAATCATTAGTTGCTTTGTATTTCACATGGTGAAAATAAGCTTAGAGCTATTTTTTTTTCTTTTTTCACCTACATTTGTGAACCCATTACCATTGACAATTATTCACCCCATCATGCATAAATAATTAATTATTATGCCCCATACTAGTATTTTTAGCCCATACATTACCCCCAACTGTTTTCGTACACGTCCAGCTTGCTTTGTGGTTTCTGGGCTGCTATTCTCTTATAGCACCTGGGCCGCGAATTTTTCATCAGGGCTGACAACTTTTAGAACTTGCCATCCCAGGTGTCTGATGATTTTTTAGGGAATTTCCAACACTGCTATTACCCGTAATAGTTCAGTCAAAATATAGGGGTTTTTTTTGCGACAAGTGTATTAACATGTATGAACATGTCACATCAATATGCCCAGCTGCCTACTACCATCTTAAGAACATCCATTGTCTAAAATCATTGTTGACACAAGAAACACTTGTTACTCCAGTCCATGTCTTAGTTACACATCATATAGACTATTGTAACTCCCTGTCATAATCACGGTTGCTTTCACTGACAAATAATATTTCTTGTTCCAATTTCTCTTATTGTGTTTTAACATACATCTTATTTGGGGTATCACTGTACCACGTCTTTGACTGGCTCCTGCTAAAAAGGCACATTATTATTATTATTATTATTTAGTGGAAGTAGTATTATCTATTTTCTATCACCAAAACAAGATATCAATATTAGTCATTGTTCCGTTGGTACTTACCTACAAGTTTAATTGTCCTCCATTCGTCATCATTGGTGACAGGGGAGTAGTGTGGAAAGAAGGAGTCAAAATAGCAACCCTTCCGGGTCCATTATAGCCAGATTGTTAGACGTCTAAGATGTTCTGAGTTGGGATACGGAATTCTGGATTAGTGTATCAGGTTCGAACATAATGGCTCTGTCTTTGCTGAGTCTCGAATGGAATAGAACTCTTGACCCACGCCCACAAGTGTGATACGCCTATTTAACTCTGCCGTACTAATTTACTAGATATATCCCATGATAGTGTATGTTTGTGTGTGTGTGTGTGTGTGTGTGTGTGCGTGTGTAAAGAAGTGAGTGAGTGAATGAGAGAGTAAGTAAGTAAGTCAGTCAGCCAGCCAGCCTCCTCATTTTGCTTTTAGCCGCACCTGGAACATATCTCACATCCGGAAGCAACACCGAAATTCGATACAACCACATTTAGGCTTGCAACGCAGTTCGCTACTAAACGCATCCGGAGAGCGCCCTCTCACGGCAACAAGTGAAACCAGACGGTAGTCACCCATTCTACAGGCTACAGTTACTATGTCTAAGTTCCGCATTATTCCCAGCTTGTGTCTCTCCCAAGATCTCGGCCATCCATTCCCCCTTCTAGTATTCAGCAAGAGCCTGTGTCGTGTTTCATCATTGGCTTTCGTTCTTTCGTTCCATGGAGCATATCTTTATTTCCATCTACTCGGGAAGGGAGGGCGGGGGGGGGGGGGGAATAAGGTACTCGGTGTAGAACAGTGATGTTTATCCGGTATCTTGTCTGGATTTATGAGCCAGTGCTTATCGTCTACTCACCATAATGTGCGAGGAATTCTAATTTAAAACGGAAGGTGGCGCTGTGTAAATCATCGTCGGCTTAGTATTAGTCAGCGTCGGAGTCGGGCTCCGTGTTGTCGATGTCATTGTGGTGTTGACTGGCTTGTTACAGTTGTATTCGGTATTTGCATACGACAAAGATACAGACAGACAGACAGACAGACAGACAGACAGACAGACAGACAGACAGACAGACACATTCAGGACACAACTGAAAAATAGGGCTGGTTAGGCAAATAACATGAACATTCTCACAAATGGCGTGGTCTGACTTGGGTGTTTTACTGACACGACTGTAGGTGATTCCCTTGTTAGATGTTGTTGCATGGCGACTAAGAGACTGGTGATACATTACACATGTCTCAGCATGGAAAGAGGCCACTCTAGAATCAGTCCCCTGAAGAATCGTCCAGAGTTTGAATTCACGCTTCGAAATTCTCTGTGCCAGTGCCTTATTCCACACCGCCAAACTAACACACACACGCGCGCGCACTCACGCACGCGCGCGCGCGCACACACACACATCACACATCACACACATCACGCAACATATACTATACATACACATATTGGACAAGTACATTGACTGACTCTTAAACATTTATCTCAGTGAACGACGCACCCGTTCTCATCCTCTCTTCCCTCACAAGACACTGAACTGAACATCTCTTACAATCTATTCGACGATGTTTAGAGAGAGGCTTTGTAAGCCGACTGTTATGGAGGCTTCTCTAGTTACATTTATTTGTCAGGGAATCGGTGACTTTGTGGTTAATGTGAGATGTGATGTATTGTTGATACTGTGTTGGAGCTATGTCAGAGTGACACAGCTATTAGAAAATGGTTTAAACATTTATTATTTATTAAATATTTATCAAGATTTATAGCCGGCAACTTTCTCCATAAATGTGATAATAAAGGTGATAAATACAGAATATTAATAAGGGAAATGTTTTGCAAATTTACCACTAGTAGATCTGCCCACACACACACACACACTCTCTCTCTCTCTCTCTCTCTCTCTCTATATATATATATATATATATATATATAATTAGTGATGGCCTAATAAATATAAATGAACATTTCTTTTTGGTTCAAATTCCTCCCCAATTAAACAAATCGGCCCCACTAATATATATATATATATATATATATATATAGAGAGAGAGAGAGAGAGAGAAAGGGGGGGGGAACTTAGACAGACAGACAGACAGATACACATACATACATACATACATACATACATACATGCAGATAGGCAGACAGACTGATAGACAGATAAACAGACAGGTAGACCTATCAATCCATTATTGTCTCAGTTGTTTTATCTTCCTGAGTTCACTAGACACCAAAATCCATCACGTGTTTGTTTGGTTGCTGATAGCTAATTGAAGTCAGTTTTGTTTTTCTCTCTTTTTTATTTCCAGAGAGCAGCCAATAAGAAAGTTGATGAGCAAGTATTCTATAGTCTGGTCCAATATTTTGCTGTTGTACTCTTTGAGTGTAATGAGGCTGAAGATTTTGGACCAGCCAAAACACTAATGAATATGTGCTTCACATTTTATCACGAAGGTAAGAACAGAGAGAGGGGAGAGGGGGGGGGGGGGTGTTTCATTGTAGAATGCAGACACTCATCTGTGACTCACAATTAAGTAGCCATTTTTAGTGCTAAAACCAACTGGTGAGAGGTTTCTGAGATACATTGACGTAATGGGATTTTAACGGGTTATATTGCTCAATTTTGTATTTACTAATATAGGTTTGTTGGTATAAGACATTATTATATATCAAGTGATAGTATTTGGTTATGGTGGGAAATATTGAATGAATTAAATGGCTGAATGAAAGAATCAACCAATTAATGCAATATGCAACAAGTAATATATTAATATGCCTGAATAGCATCCCATTTCCTGTGAGGTAAATATTTAAAACAGTGTTTTTAAACCCTCCAAGATCATCATCATCATCATCATACTCATCATCATCAGGAGCAGCAGCAGCAGCCTAAACACAGGAATCACACACACACACACACACACACACACACACACACTACACACACATACACCTTCAAATCCTGGCCTAGCCATCTTTCACTTCGCACAATCATTTTTGGAAGTCGCTCGTTCCATTTCACCCACCACATATAGGAAGGTTATGGTCACCTCTTAGAAGTTCTCCAACATTCTTAACGAGATAATATCCGATGTCAATTAGCTATCTGTAACTCTATCTGACCCGACTATCAACACACCTTTGTTTACAGTTCATCCTCCGACCGGTCCGACGTTAAAACATTTCCTGTACAGTTACCTGAAGGACCAACCGATCTGGCAGTCCTTGCGCTTCTGGAACGCCGCCTTCTTTGACGCTGTGCAGTACGAACGGGCTCGGAGACCAGTACCAACCAGGTAACTTACGGCTGATAATCGTCGTCGTCTCATACCTCTACAGCAATCTATATAAATGTTTAAATTTGTTTTCCATTGAATCGCTGATAAACACAGACTATTGTAAAGTCGTTTTAGAGATGCACCGTGTAACGTGATTGTTATTGTTCTACGGACACTAATTCTATCGCATTTAGAATATATCATAGAATTATACGGGGACTCCGTGGTCTAGCGGTAGCGCGTTGAACCACAGATCACTACCACCCGTGTTCGAATCTCGGCGTGGCCATATCTGAAGGGTGTTTCATCTGTGACCTCGCTTCATTACCGATGGGAGGTCGCTCGGCCCATTTAGCCTACCATGTGCAGAAGAGTGGCTGTAAAACATCAATCATCATCATCATAGAATTATACAATGTCCTCACCTGCCGTCTAATACCACATTAGTGGGCGGTTTCTATGGCACTATGGCTTAAACACTACGCTGCAAAGCTATAGGGTGTGGGTTCGAATCCGGCTCGCACTTGTGTTTGTGGTACTTGTTTCTCTAGAAAGTCGCCACACCATTATGTGTTCCAAGTGTGACAAGCTCAATGGTAAACAACACAAATAATAATAACAATAAATCTGAATAACTTACTGATGCGTTTGCTGAATATTCCAAAGCTATCTTAATGACAGTGGATGATTTGTTTATCTTAGCGCGTCTTCATCTGGTGAATAACTACGAAAGAATATCTACAGTTTTGTCGATAGGATAAAGTATTTAATAACTTAAAATGATGCAGTATAGCGGGGGCGGATGCACCGGCGTATTCAAGTATCCGTGGATGATGATGATGATGATGTGACACTCTGTACCCACGGTCATAAATATTTTATTGTGATTTGTATGACATTATTACACGAGTTCACATAAAATATGACTGTTCTGTAGTGATGTATATGGCACTTTATTATATCAACTCGGAGGTATTGTTATTTCCTAAATTCTTCCATTACGTACACGTTTTATATCATATTTTGAGCCAAACTTCTGAAATAAAAGCCTTTGATTCGATTTGAAAACTATTGGCCAAATTATAACAATTAATACACAAAGGAGGAAATTAAACATTATGTGCGCCATTTCTTTCGGCTTTTCTCCGCATTAAGCTATGAAGTTCCTCTATTTGATCGTACGAGTTTGTTATTTTCCGATAGAAACAATCATTGACAAATGTAGATCGTGAAATGTGTCAACTTCTCGTCAACATGTTTATGACCAAGCTCAATGTGATTCTTTTATCGGGCACAGATGATTTGTTTAGAATTACGTGCTGTAAATATAATACCAAAGTGTTAAAATTGGCGTGTTGGCAGATACATAAATGTACGTTCCCAAATATAAACACACGTGCACGTGCGCGCGCATACAGACAGACAGACACACACACACAGGTGCGTATTATTTCCATCGTATTAATGTTGTTTCACTTTTTTTTTGTAATCAGAGGAACAGGCAAGGAAGGTCAAGTCGATGATCGACATTATCAAGAGAATATTACATTTGGCCAGTTAGGGTTGGTATCTATACTTAATTATTAAATAAAAAAATATTCCAATAAACTTTACTTAGGGATCTTATAAATAGTGATTAATCTTTTGAGCAACATATCCGCAAATGATAACATATTTAAAAGATGATGATAATGATGATTATTATTATGATGATGATAAGGCGGTTTGGGATCAGTGTTTGTTCGTTCGCTTGTTAGTGCGCATGCGCATAAGGATGGGTCATTTATGAATAATATGAAATTGATATTTCAGAACGTTCACCTGTAACATGCGGGCTTTTGGCTTGAGTCGTGATTTGTGCTTAGAATTTCTCCGTAAACAATCAACGATTGCCAGCCTACGAGAAGGTAATGTATCTTTTTGATTCGTCTTCAGCGAACTCGCTCAAACAACATAGATACCGCCATGGCCAAAAGGACTTCATATTGTTTGAGATAACCCCTTTTGATAATTGCTCCCTTTTGGGTTATTTTACTCCAATTTTAGTGTTGATTGAGGACCAATAGCAATAAATGTTGTCCCTTTGCATAAAAAGGCCAACATATAATTTAACAAAACAGGACAACGTCACAACTTCAGTACTTCAGATATATCATTAGCCCAGTAGAGGACTGTTGTTCTGGATTACGTACTTTCCGTCAGTATCTTCCAATTGTCTGTGTCAAATGTCTGTCACTCGTAGCCGGAAACCGTCTTTAATTCTCTTCTCTTGTTCAGTGCCATTTTACGACACCTGTCTGTAGAAGACTTCCTATCAAATATCTATTGGATCCATCATGGAGACAGGAATGGCGCCAGTATAAAGCACCAACATCATTGGTCTGAAACTAGGTCTCGGCAATCTCTGTATGGCGAATACGGGGGACATATGGGGTACACAGTCCATGCGTATTAGTGTGGGTGTGCGCGTGTGTGTGCGTGCGTGCACGCATTTTAGTTGCCGGGGATAGGACACTGGCATAGAGAATGACCAATCGTGAATGAAACTTCTGGTGAATGAATTTAGCGAAGCAACCTTTCATGTAGGGGTTAGAGCTCTGCACGGGTTGGGTTTGGGTTTAAGTCTTGTGGGTTTGGCTCGGGTTGTTGTTTTGTGGGTTGGGTATGGGTTGCTTGAAAATAATATGGGTTTTATTTATTTTTTAAATCCAAAAAGATGTGCATCCGCCTCCAGTTATTCAGCCACCGCCAATGTTTACACAATCCGAATACATACATTGCCATATACATACCCCCGTTATTACCGGCACACACTGACAGTGAAATAATTCTGGTAATCTGTGAATTGATTGAGAAGCTGCCATGGCGATCATCACGGTGTTGATAGTACGATCATCAATAGATTAATTAAAATGATAGTTGGAGTTAACAAAGGACCAAAAGACACGTGTGATTAACCATCCACAAGGCTGACTGTCGAATATGCCCCACTCTAACTTTCAAACTTTTCCAGAGATTAATTTCTCGGCTCACAACATCGTGGGTAGCTGACCACGTTAAATGGCGCAGCCGTCTCCACTGAATTATTTAAAATAAAGGGGGACGTTAAAAACCCCCTGAAGACGTAAAACACTCTGGCAGTGATCACCCTCAGGGTATTTCGGCTCCATCTTTCCGTACTGCATCCCCGTGAGTGGTGGGGGAGGGAGTTTCTCAACCACTCCAACATAGAGGCTGTGCCGCATAAGCGACAGCCTAGGGATTCTCCCCGAACAACAAAGCCAAAGCCAAGCCAGTATGTGTTGATACAGCTAACAATCCATCTCCAGTTTGAACAGCTCAAACGGAATCTGTTATAATAGCAGTAGGTATTGAGTGTGTGGGGCTCTACAGAGAAGTGCTGTGTTAGTATAGCTGTTAATTAGATTTGTGATCGTTGTATTCAAGCGCTATCAAGCAACATATATCTTGTTATATAAGATATGAGAAAAACCAAGCCAGCCTGTGAGCTCCGGTTGGCCTAGCGGTTGAGCATCCAGCACTTGGTGCCAAGGGTCACAGGTTCGATCCCAGCAAGAGGTCGAAACTGTTCCAGAGATTAATTTCTCGGCTCACAACATCGTGGGTGGTCGACCACGTTAAATGGGGCTGCCGTCTCCGCTGAATTGATTACAAAATAAATGGGGATGTTAAAGATCCCCTGAAGACGTAAAGCACTCTGGTAGCGACCACCCTCGGGGTATTTCGGCTCCATCTTTCCGTCTGCTCCCCTCTGAGTGGTCGGGGAGGAGTTAGTCTCAACCACTCCAACATAGAGGCTGCGCTGATTAAGCGACAGCCTGGGGATTCTCCCCGAATTTCAAGCAACTAAATCAGTCACACTGCCTTCTTTCATTGCTGATACATGCTGCGGGACATTTGTTACTATTGGATATTAATAGATATTGTGTTTCATTGAAGATATCTATTGTATTCAACTGATTGGAGGTACTCTTATGTTTTGAATAGACGTGATTTTATATCAGCTATTGCTTATGATAACCATGGCTGCTGCAAAACTTACGGCTAGCTAACTATATATCATTATAAGATAATACAGGATTTTAATATAAAAATTTCAATAAGTTACAATGGAAAAGTTGAGTTCGTTTTTCAATAAATTTTCATAATAACAGGAATTTTTTATGTTTCGGGTTCGGATTCCATTCTTGTGGGTTGGGTTGGGTACGGGTTATAGTCTTGTGCGTAGGGTTGGGCACGGGTTCAATGTAATTTTTAGTATGGGTTCGGGTTGGGTTTGGATTGAGATTTATGGGTTTGGTTTGGGTGCAGGTTGAGTAGCTGCTGGTTGGGTCGGGTATGGGTTCAGCTTTCCAACCCGTGCAGGGCTCTCGTAGAAATGTGTAATGTCTCACGATTCCCTAAGTAGCCATATATATATATATATATATATATATATATAACCCAGAAAATAATGTGTAATGAACGTTTCTGAACAACTAAGACATAAAATGCCTTATTCCACACCGTGGTACTTGTATTTGTCTGAATTTATATTTCCACAACTACACATATCTAAAGTCATGGGTTCAAATTCCACTTCAAGCATGAGATGTTTCATTCTTCATATTACGTCATTGGCTTGAGGTGGGGATGAACGGCCGGTAGCGTAGTGAACATAGCACTACGCTGTAAAACCCACAGTGACACCAGTGTTTGTTGGATGTTTCACTAAGTAGTCGCCTCTTGGCCATATATTCCAGGTGTGACTAGAGCCGAGATAAGTAAACTACTTGGTGGTCATGTCAGAAAGGTGTTTCATCTTTCACTTCGCTTCATTGCCTTTGGAGGTCGCTCAGCCCATTTATCCTTCCTTGTGCTCAAAAGTGGCCGTAAAATATCAGCACTCACTCACTCACTCACTCACTCATCCCACCACACACCATCTGGTGAACAAACCACGAACTAACCATATTGCCTCATACCATCACCGACCAACAGCCATGATTGATTGCAGGAATAGTTTACTTAGAAGTCCACTAATTTCTAGTTGGCCTTCTACTCATACACCAACTGATGTGAACAATGAACGAATAAGTGAATGTTTTGTTTAGTTTAGGCTGCGGTCAAAGCTGAGTCATCAGTCATATGATATGGTTGTCGGGTGACTCCGTCGAGAAATATCCTACGGATACAGCTATTAATGGGATCAGAGCCTCGAATCGTATGCGCTGAATCCACCTTCATAAACGGACAGCCCTGATACGGTTAAGAGATACTGGAATATATATGTACCTTCATCGACCTAGTCGACCTTGAGTCTTCCAGTTTTAGCCTTTTCGCCTTTTATGTGGAGTAATGGGAGACATTTTGCCAATATTATCCTCATATATATATATATATATATATATCCAGTTCTTTTGCCATTTGACTGCTCGTTTTCTTTTCGGTACCAGATTCTTCCGGATTAGCAGGACGTCTAGTTGCTAAATCCTCTCCGGAACTGAAGCCCGTCACTTGGGTGGGACGTTCTGGATGCAATACTATGTCTAATACTTGGTTAATCTAGTAATAATATTATTATATATGTGTTTATACGTTACCCTGTTTGTGTGTTTGTTTACGAGCACACCTGTTCTTCCGAGGTCATCACAGTAGGTGTGTTGTCTGGGGCAACTCACCCTCATAAGGACACCGCTACTGACCTGGCTAATACCTATGACATCTGTGACACCCTGCAATGCAATTTATAAATCGATGGGGAAAACTCAGTTAACCCCCAAAGCTTTTGACAGTACTTTGTAATGTATTGTTTTTTTAATGTATACCGTGTTATTTTGTTGATCGTTCCATTTTTTTCGTACAAAGCTTAAGGCGTATTATACACGATTATTATTATTATTATTAAACTGTTCTTTTCTTCCCTTTTTTAGCATTAAAATATTCCAGAACATTTCGTCCAATTACTAACGGTTTGACTATTCACATAATAATATTCCATCAAAATTTCAGAACTAAAATTTGAATCTACTTATAACAGGGTGGCTAAAAGCCTTTGGCTATGGCTGTAATTATATTGAACTATTATAATATTTTTAATGAGTGTATATATATATATATATATATATATATATATTGAAACTGTCTGAGAATACTGAGACCTATACATCCTTAATAATATGCACTATCATTAATCTATAAATACAAAATATGCATAAACCAACATATCGCTGTTACATCTCGTCTGACTGTGTACTCAAGCCTTCAGCTTTTCGTAATGGGCAAATGCGACCAACCTACCGATAACCTAATTTTAAGTGCAGTTAGCTGCATACACACACACACACAAACAATATTCATGCCAGTTCTACCTTTTTTTTCAGAACAAGTTCAAATGCTTCGTGACAACGTCGAGAGGTGAAGAACGAACGACCGGAACTGTGTACAAACGATAACAATTCGTTGTCTAGGCGACCACCGAAACTAAGCTAGTTCGTTTCCACGGCCCGGTGCACGTGCACCGGGGACCGAAACCGGTTGTTTACAAAGAGAAATTAGCCGCATGCGTGCTAGATATAGAGATACTTGTGATATAAATGTACATCTCCGAGCTGTTAGTTGTAGTGGAGACGAGCGCCGATTTACCGAAAACATGTAATCTTACCTATACAGGAAGTGGAATCCGTTGTTAGTAGACTGTGCTTGTAGATCACGTGCCGTTAGCCAATGTTCTTTTCTTCTTCTACGTAATTCACTTCGTAGACGTCACGTGATTAAGATAATTGTCCCGTTTAGGACCACCGCCGGACGTGCTAAATATGACATCGTACAAAAAGTGTGTGATATACATTCGGTCGTGTGCAATATACATATAGTTGTGTGATATGCATCCGTATAGTTCTTTTATATCTCGTGTTCCGGTTAGTGCGAACGTCGGTGTTTGGTGTTAGTCGACTAAAACACGTTTCTCGTGTCGTCACCGTTTCGTGTATGGCTCGTGACGTAGACGGTGAAGTTGTTAAGTTTCTAATAACGAATGAAACATTAGCTAACACGTGTTAATTAGGATTACTCTCGTAGGCAATCTGTCGTCAGTTTTCTGTTTCGTTGAATGACATCGTTCAGCGCATGGTACCCGCTTCGTGACTGATTTGGTCGTGGTATCTGACCTAATTATGTGGCCTACTAGTCAGAATAGTGTTAGGTTAATGTATTCGGTTAAAGGGAAGTCATCTTCCATTATCGTTCATTTGACGACACCGCACCAGTTACTGATGCCAGAAACGGTACCAGTAGCAAGAAAGGCGGTACCATTTTTTCCCGATTCTGTTCGAAAAATTAACGTTCGGTTGAAACCGTGAACCGATACAACGAGAAATTGTTATCAGATTTGAAAGAAATACTTCTATGTTGTCACTTTCCAGCAGAATCAGTTATTTGTGTGTGCGCATGCGTGCGTGTCTGCGCGCGTGTGTGTGTGTTGTGTGTGTGTTAGCATTTACCCTACTCGGTCTTGGAGACCGTTTTCTTCAGCCAATCCGCTGTAAATAGTCACTGAAGTAACCGTAGCCTTGGTCGTGTGAAGGTATCGCTGTCGGTGTAATTAAAGATGGTACATTCATGGTTATTTTGTCCCGTCATCCTTGTTCTCCTCTCTTCAGACGGTTGGTGCCAAAATGTGATAAGATAATGCTAAGCCTGACATCTGTAGCATCATTTATCATTATTAGATAACGTAAAATAAGTCACTTGTAATATGATGTTATTTGTGATTAGTGTGTACGGTTTTATAGTAACTTTGTTGTTATTTGTTAATTTATATTCACACCACTATATATATATATATATATATATATGGAAATGTGCATGCAATAATATATATATATATATATATATATATATATATCATACAGCCTTTTCAATAGCAGCCGACGTCCGACGCTATACGTCGTCTATTTGACAGTCCCTCTTCATTTCGTCACAAAATCGGTCGGCTAAATTGGTTTTGGCGAAAAAATGGCCTAGAATGCACCAAATACTCAATTTTCCCCAACCTTTTCAAGGGAGAGCCCCTAACCCCTCTTCCAATGGAGAAGGGCCATTACTGCGTTGGTCTGACTATTACTTTCCTACGGCCAGCCCTTACCCCCTCCCCGCATCCATACCTCCTTCCAGCAACGCCGCGGTGATGTCATCGCTATGTTTTAGAGGCCACCACAGGTGAGCTGGTGCCTACTTTTGTAAGGGGTCGCCACCTATATTCCCCGAAAAGGCTGATATATATATATATATATATATATATATATATATATCAGCCTTTTCAGTATATATAATTCCTAGAAAGCTGATATATATATATATATATATATATATATATATGCATGTATAATTTAGTATTAACTTTGTATTAATCACAAAGGTTGTTTAAATGTTTTTCGCGATGGTATCATTTTCTTAATATAAAACTGTGGCAATAGGCAAGACGTGAATAAATTACTTACGTCAACAAGTCGATGCATTCACACTTAGCATTTATTACCGAATAATTGTAATATTAATATGCAGAAAAGAAGTGTTTAGATGTCCTAATTGTTCTACTGTTGGTTCCGTTCGAGACAGCTACCACGTCACATTAGTCTGTTACGCTGGAAGAGCCGTGGACAGTCGATGTTGGTCTTTTAGACGAAATGGTGTCGCAGACGATGAGAGAATCTGTTACAAGTTGTTGTGCCGTTTTATTAGATCGTCTTTTTATAAGCGATCGCTGCGTCTGCGTCACCGCGTCTTGATATGTTGCCATGGTAGCCTGTGTTTAATAACAGTTCCTCTAACCCAACCCCCAACCCTCAACTCCAACCCCCCCCTCCCACCAGAATCCTCGTGTCGTGTTAATATGTACGTAGTGAATGAGCGAGATCGCTTTGACGAGAGCGTCTCTGTCATGACAAAACGGTTGTGTAATGATGCTATATGCAGGTTGCGTGTTTGTGCACGGGGTGGACGTTTTGCAGCAATCTGTTTGTTAGAGGTTTCAGTCATGTTGAGCGTAGTACTGTTTATAGAATGGCGTTAGAAATAAAGATATTGGCAAACAGTGTAGCTGGTTATTGAGTATTGGTCATAACAGGTACAGCGAAAAGATGAAAGGCTCGGAATTACTCATTTTACAGTCTGTTTTATTTTACAGCAGACCAAGGTTCGGACGAAATTGTAAACAAACAAACAAACAAACAAATAAATAAATAAACTTATAATTTGGTAAATAATTACTTGAACAAAACCATTAGTTATTTACATCATGAAATGTTCACATTACAACGTGGAAAATTTCTTCTGAAAATAACGATTTGAAATGATGGGTGAAACACTCTTCTCATTTTAAAGACAGGCACACCGCGTATTTTCTCGTACTGTGCGAACGTCATATACTGGCCCGTTTAAGCGGGACTGGAACATCGCTCCATCCTGCACAAACAGGGGAACTGCACAATTTGAAAAACAGACCCTTCCATGTCCGAAGCATTATCAGCGAGGTTCTGAATAGAATGAAGCCCAGTGCGGTGAAGGCCAGATACAGAACACTGTTTATACTTAGTTTTATCTATCCTTTTAAGCGAAGCAATTTATAGTTTATCAATATCTCATAAGCTGTAAGTTTCTCAACCACACAAGAACTTTCTCAATATCAACGATCACAAGTATCTTCGCGTTAATAAGGAGCTCACCAAACACTCTTCAATAAATGTCATTTATGACGAGGTTCGGAGTTTTAGTATTCCACGAGGAGGGTGTTGTTGTTGTTGTTGTTATTTAGCCTCGACCCTCGTCGGGCATGAAACATATAGGCGAGTGGCGACTACCTGGGGAAACATCCTACAAACACATGTATCAGTCGGTTTCGAACCCACAACCCGAAGGTTAACGATTGCGCCACCGAAGCGCCAAGACATTAGAAAACAGAAAGTGAACTGTGTCGAACGTATTAACAATGTTCTCGTGGTTTGTATTACAGATGCACCATCTTTCCCTCGGTCATCGGGTCATCGCGAATAGTAATCTCCTCAAATATAAATAAAGCATCAATATGGGAATACAACCCTTGGGCAACTTCATTCCACCGGGAAGACACTGGTCTCTTCATTCAGGGTACAGAATCTACATGGGCAATAAATCAATATGATTTCACGTTTGTTAGACAGACCTGTGACTGAGACATGGTTCACGGCCTTTTTTAATCAAATGTCCACTTCTAGTTGGAACAAAAAGGACATTCCGATGGTTCAGTGGTTAGAGCGCTGCACTTGAAACCTCCAGATTATAGCTTCGAAACCGACTCACACCTGTGTTTGCGCAGTGTTTCCCTAGGAAGTCGCCATATATCGGCTATTTGTCCTACGCGCGTTCAGCGTCCAGTCTAAATAATTTAACTGAACAAACCCCAGTTGGAACAATATGTATACCTGTTTGGTCAAAGTTAAGGACAATATAGGATGGAATAAGATGTATTGTCATTGTGTCGCTGGTGCAATTAAGAAGCGTGTCTTGCTATCGGCAAATGGTCGGTGGACGTTGATTTGCAGACTTGGTGCCATTGGGCTTTACGTGTCCGCCATTGCTGAATAAATACGACTGAGGTCAAGTACCAAGTGAGAGTTCAAAAGAGGCTGCCATGTTTCACTAACAGTTTCCTTTCACTGGCTTCTGGCACATTGGTGGCTGCCATTTAGCTCGGTTTCCTGTCCATCATGTATAGCTAGGAGATAGAATAAACTGTGATCCTGAAAACGCCACGGTGTGTCTTTAGGTAATACGCTATAATGTCGAAATAAAATGATAAAAATCGAATTATTGATAAAACTTTCCATCTTACAAATAACGTGAAAGCTGATATAACCGTTACACAAAGTTTTGTTGCCGCTGTCTTGTCAAAGAAAAAAAATGTAAAAACTATTTTAATAAGTTATGGGTATAATATGTGAATAACCATTTATTTACATTTATTGGGAATATATTATATGTTACTGGGGATTACTTGCCAAGAATCTCTTTGTTTAGAATCCTCTATGGATCGATCACACAGTAATGCGTTGTTTCGGGTTTGTGGGGGGAAGATTTGAGTTTAACATTGGGATAGGTTAAATATCTTTATATCCCCCAGTACACATTGTTAGATAGACTACTACATACCAATTTATTCCTTGCGAACTGGAAATATCAAAACAATTATAAATGCAGTTGATAAGTCATGGAAAACTAGGTCGTTATTGAAGCAACGAATTACTGATTTCTATTTTTCAGGGCTGAACGAGATGGCACAGATGCTGCAAAATTCTGACTCTGATTAACAATACAATACAATATTGATTCGGAGTCCAGTTTACAATCATGTAACATGTTATCAGTGAATAAATGGTGGTTAGTGATATTACGAATGAGACTGGGGCCAGGATGATGATTCCGAGACACAAGTGTCTGTAGCACCAAAAGAGCATTTATATTGCTTGTTAAAAGTTAGTTATATTATTTGTTTGGTGGAAATAATCACTTAATAATCATTAGTAGGTATGTGATATGTCCATATGTGTTGCTGTTCAATTCCTTTAATTATGCTATTTTCATGCATTGTTTAGTTCAAATTACAAAATCCCCAAATAACTGCTGTGGCCTGTGAGTGCAAAAACCATTTTCAATTTATAATAAGAGTGTATAGCGATTTATCCAATGATGTTTATTTGTGTTTGTTTGAGCCAGTTAGAAATGTGTTGACGATTTAATATTAATTTAAACATTTAAGAAATTCAATATCTGTTTTAAGAGATTTCTTTTTAATTTACCTACGAGGATTTTGATTGTTGGATTTTATTAGGGAGATCTTTCCAGTGCGCAGGTCCTTTGTAATTGATTTGTATTGATGCTATAGCCGTTTTCCTGTGTATGTTGTTAAGTTGTCTGGTGCTATACCTGTGGATTTCAGTGTTTTGTAGTACTAACGGAGGAGGTAGTTGGTTGTGAATTGCTTTGTACATGAATTTATCTATGTGAACTTCGTCAATATCTTGCATGTTCAGTTCTTTGAAGAGGGGTATTGTATGTTCATTATATTTTGCATTTGATATTACACTTATTGACCTTTCTGTTGTAAGGAACAATTTTGTGAATTAAATTAATAAAAATGGATGAAGCTTTTGAATGGATATTTTGTTTTCATTACTGTCAAGGACCCTCATTGGATCAACGTTGTTTAGAACGTAGGACCAATGATGATTTGTCATCATTGTGCCAACATTGGCCGGCGGTAGTATACCACATTGGACTATGGTTAGTCCAACATTGTTGTGCTATCTGGGCAGCTACGTCATAATAAAACACATTAAAAACGTATTAAAATATTTACGTCGAAAGGCATTACGTCCGGTTTATGTCAAAACCGGGTTACGTCAGCATCTTTGGAACCAATTAATAATGCAAGTTGAAGTATGACTATTATTATTGCTAGCTTTGTTAATTGTTGTCGCGTATAATATACTTTATTGACTTGATAATAAATACTAAATGCTGTTTTTGAAAAGTTCCACGACGAGATATTTAGCTGGTCCCTTAATTAAATACCTATATGTAAATGAGGGCAGTTTATGATTAGCGGCAGAATCCGGATGATAAACAGCTCTTGGACCCATATATGACGTTATAAAACAAAGAAAGAACCTTAAAAATAAAGTTCTATTGTCCACACACACACACCGGCTGATATGCATTTTGATTTACAGGAAATATAACAATCGAGTTTCTCCATCAGCTTCTGATGCGTTTGTTATGTAAACACACAGCCTGGGCAGCAATTTCTTAAACAACAACCTGTATTAATTTTGTTGAGAAATGAATCTTTTGTGTCTGAATCATTTGTAAGATTAATATCCCAGGGATTATACCCTTGCTCTTGAGCAAGACTTATCATTAAAACAAAATTATGGATATTCAAGTTTCAGTCATCGGTAAACTAACTGCCGTTTTACGAGCTTAAGCGCAATAACCCACTATTGCCGTCTACCCTACACCCGTAGTTCCACTGGTTCTCGCTAGATGGCGAGTGTAAGTTGGGAAAAGGTTTATTAACTTGTCACTGTATATCAAATTATATATATATATATATCACGGGGGTGGTATACATATTACAAATTATACTTAATTAAACGAATTCTCAGTGTCTCGATTACAACAAAAATGTCGAATAATAAACTAAATTAATTAGTAATTTATATAATTTATGGTGATACTAGCAAGCACGAATTTCATTATATTAGTAAACAGTCTAAATAGATTCTGTTATCTCCAAGTGATTGTTCTGATGTCCACTGCTGCCAATGTCAACAATACTACAATACGCCATCGAAGAAAGATCTCCAGATAGTACTTTTCATTCTCTCCTAGATAATAATCTGGAGACACTGAAACGCAAGACTGACTCGCGTCGGATGGAGCTATCCGCCGTTGATTTGAATATCTTCACGGACCATCTTCTTTATTAAGGAGTAAACAATTCTTGGGTGGTGAATTATCTCGATGTGGTGACTGGCCATCAACAAATTACATTCCCGAACAATGGAACAGTACAAGGTGATCGATCAACGCCAAACTGATGCGACAAACAAAAATACAACTACCGTACCAAGAATTATGATAAGAAGAGGTACGCTGATCATCAATGAGCTTTAACCACCACTCACTATCCCCTCCGAGACCCCCCACTCAAACAAACGTGTGATCTTGAACATTACAGACAGCTCTATCATTTGTCATTAATGATGGGGTTTTACTTGATGTGAAAACTAATTAAGATGTTCTCGACCCATTTATTAGTATGGATATATGAAAAGCCTTCGATGTTATCCGACACCAGTCACCGTGACAAATTATTCTTGCAAATTGACCCATACAACTGTAAATCTAAATGGCACAATCCGGCAAACAGATCCGAAGTCGACAGAATCTTCCAAACTAATATATGAATGATCTGCTAGAGTGGGTGAAACATCCCAATTGTTGGCATCGATGGTCCCTATATAGGAGTCGTTCTTCTGCCATTTGACTGAGCTGTAACAAATCATTCACTAACCAATTAATGAGGACTGGTTATTATAATACACCAAATGACATCTTATGTACCGTGAAGGATTCGGTGGTCACATAAATGTTGAAATAACTGGTTATCTAAGGCTAAGATTCCTTACTTATGGCTACAATAAGGAACCGCCATCGGTTATGGAAGACTATGGACCCGCTTTATGATCCGGACATACGTAATGTAGCTATTCTAATTGTAGCCTCTCATAACCTGGATTTGAACATGCTCAGGTAATATGACACACACAAACACAAGACACTCATTTTTATTCAGCGTGTACAACCACGTATATGACTTAAACTTGGCTTTCTTTGAGTTGCACACAATTTTACCTTCGTTATCTATTAAATACATATGTTCTGGTGTTCCATAGAAACAGAAATGCTCAAACATTGAAATTATCTCGGAAGAATATCATTAACATTATATTTCCATATTCTGAAGTTGCAGTTTTTAGTTATCACTAAATCTGAGCTGATAGTTCTTACATTTGAGTACAGACAATAAGTATATCTATTATATGTGTACGACTACCTGTTAATCAGATTACCATACTTCGAAGAAACCATAAACAGAAATCCAAAAATAAATTACTGATTTGCAACCGGGAACCATCAGTGTCAAACTGATTTCATGACACAAACAAAGCAGCCGTATTTAAAAATGGACATGATTCTTTGAGCCCATCATACACATATAGCGTTTAACTGATAAGTACTGTACTACAAATATTACTGTAATGTTGGGAGTAAAATGTGTATTCACACATCCAAAATCAGAAGCATACATGTAAATACTATTGCAGACTTTTTTCAAGAAACAACGATTCATCATGTCGAGCGAGAAAATGCATTGGGAGTTTCTAGAAAATACGCCAAACGCTTGTTAACAATAATTTCAGATGAAAATAAAAAATTTCAAGGATAATCTTTACGCATAGAGTTGAAACAAAACCGGGTAAAAGCTATGATGAGGTAAACATATTTTGTGCACGTTTCAAATCATGTTGAGAGAAGCAGTGTTTTGGTTAATATAATAAAGTGCTTTAACAACAACAAAATATAATTATCATAACATTGTCAACAGCTTTAACCGATGTCGTTAAGTAACATCGGATAAAACTTTCAAGATGGTTATTGACATCGTCACAAATCAACATGTTCTTCTTATATTTAATAATGATCAATCAAATATCCAATCTTATAATAATAGTCCTTAATATGATAAAGTTAATGTTTAAATCCAGCAACACCACGACCAATTATTTATGTGTACAGGGGGATTTCTTTTCATGTTGTATTCGCTGTGTTCATCGACAGGTCAACATTACTGGATGATGGCTGACGTGGTTTTTAACCAAAGCCACTGATGCAAGCTTTATCATAAGTTGGAGGTCCTATGAGCTGCTCCATGTCCTTGTACGTTAGGACTTCTTTCTCGAGGAGGCCTTCTGCTATCTGGAGTAATCAGAACAGTCACACATCATGATATATAGTAAAAAGCTTCTAATTGATCAAATACTGCCAAACGATAGTAATCATAATTGGCCATAGATGGCAGAAAATGTGTGACATCATGATGCAGATTTTACAGGAAACATCGTCCATATAATAAACACAATTATTAGAAAAGTTCCATAAATCCATTACACCAGACATGATTGAGTTGCACATTTAATAAAATCTCTATATTTCATACACGAAGCATATAATGATGATGATGATTGATGTTTTACGGCCACTTTTGTACACAAGGTAGGCTAAATGGGCCGAGCGACTTCAGGAAGGTAATGAAGCGAAGTCAAAGATGAAACGACCTTCAGATATGCCCATGCCGGGATTCGAACACGGGTGGTAGTGATCTGTGGCCCAACATGTTACTGCTAGAGCACGGAGGCGCCTTGCAAAGAATTTAAAGTATCACAGATAAATCAAAAGATATTCCAGTACTTCATCTGCCTACCATACGTAGCTTTTCCTTGTTATCTTGTATCAATTTCTCCGTAGCTTTATAAGCTCTGGCAACTAACCGTCTTGATTCCTGTAACACAAAGTGAACATCAGCATATTTATCAAGGCATGTTCTATTTTACTATTTCGGAGTTGCAATGGGGAGTCCAAAATAAAATTTCCTGATTTTTTACTGATGTACAAATGAAATTCCCTGATTATATTAATTAAAATTGTTGAAACGTATGTTTTCTCCAAAAATAATATACACAAACATTCAGTGACAGTTACAAGTGTAACACATGACCATCTATTCAACCAAATATCAAAAGAATCTGTCAACATTTGTGACTTGTATTTTGAGGACAAAATGGTCTATGGATGACTAAACTGTAGGACCCCTTCTGTACATTCGTATGGGGATACAATTTTTGATTTTTCTCTCATAATTTTAACTCATCTTCAAGTTCCCCACTATTTCAACAGAATTTTCTGATTCTCTGTTTTCTGAACGCATGGAAGTTATTTCCCCTGTTTTCCCTGACAATTTATTTATTCCTTTCATAAAACACACCCTGCTATGTCAATTAATTGGTGAACATTATTAATCAGATTTAACAAATGTAGAACGAAATATACACCAGAGTTGTCATACATAAATATAAGTACCTCATCTCAATATTTAAAATGAACTTGTGACAATCTGTCACATTCTGATATTCTAGTTTATAGACAAATGGGTTTTGAAAGTTTATAGCATATATAAAGTATATTTCTTCGAGTATAAACAACAGTTCTGCTTACTTCACCATGCTTAAGCCATAAACATTAGCTTTAGGAACTGACACAACAGGTATACAAGAAGTCAGATTTATTTTAAGAGATAACCAATAATGAAGGAATTGAATGTGCAAAAAGAGAAATTTTAAAACAATCAGTACTATACCAATTTGCTGTCTGAAAAAAGATAGACCAGGTACGGATTGGAAATGGTGCTGTCCATTATTCTGAAACCTAACAGTAGTTTGCCAAGGTATATTGGGTTAAGTAGCAGTGACATAATATGCTAGTATGTCGGTGATTTGTGACAGTTTGATTTAATTTCCTGTTAGTTTTTGTTCCCCCTTTCCAAAATAATCTACATAGTTCCATTTAATATTCCGCTACTCAACTCCTCTGAAGGTCCAGGATGCCGCTCTTAAATGGTGGCGAAACAGTGAAATCAAGGGCTAAAACTCAGATGTAATAAGATTATATTACACAAGCCTATGGTCAAAATCAAATTAAGTCACACGATGCATATCATAACATGACAATGACCAATTAATAAAGCACCAAACTAGTGATATCGTTCCTGGGCATTGTACACAGGTTAATACACATAGAACATATTAATCAACACTATTAGCAGATGGCATCAAAAGCAATACCAAATAGGCAGGTTTTCAATTTGCATTTAAAAAGGTCAAAACAGATCTTATGTGTTCTGGGAGGCGATTCAGGGGGGATGATGTCCATTATTCCAAAACCTAACACTAGTCTGGCGAGGCATATTGGGTTAATAGCAGACTAATACTAGTATGTCAGTGATTTGTGACATCATTTAATTCTGTTAGTTTTATTCCTTCAAAATGATCTACATGTTCCATGATTAATATTCTACTCACTCTGTGAAGGTCCAGGATGCCGCTCTTAAATGGTGGCGAAACAGTGAAATCAAGCTTCAGAATGAATAAGATTCAACACGTGGTCAAAATCAAATTAAGTCACACGATGCATATCATAACATGACAATACCATGATTCTGTACATGATCCTGTACCAACTGATAACAGAATATCTCACCTCATAGATATCAGACAGAGAGATGACAAACACCTCCCACGATGACTCTCCAGACACAATCATAAATACTGTCAGCTATTTCCCAGAAGAACACAACCATCATATCAGTTTGGTGGCCACATTTATTGACTAGATTTCAAAGATTCTTTAATCAAATTTTCATTGGTGAAATCACAGATTCCTCATTCTCTGGCCAATCACAAACACCAAATAAAAATCAACATGGCACACAAAGAAAAGGAAGACACCATATGTGTGACATTCCAAACCTCATGGGATGAGCATAATGATCCTCCACCAGATTCCTATATTGGCACCACGCTCATCAAAATCAAGTTATGTTCTGAAACAACTTTTGACCTACAGACTTCCTTGAAAAATTATATAAAATTTACACACACACACACATACAGAGAGAGAGAGAGAGAGAGAGATGAAAATTGTTGCCTTTTTCAATACCTTCATCATCAACCTTAATTTTACCAAGTTTATTTGATTTAAATCATGAAAATAACAGACATGATAAGTTCTAACATGATTTTTAGGCGACTATGTAAAAGCTTTATTATGGCTAAATTTTACCTCCTTTCTCAAACTAATGGTACACACAACAAACAGTTGCCAGCACATCCTTCAGTACCTGTCAAGATCCATCATGAAAAATTTAATTTACTGATGGCTTTTAATCTACCGACCTGATTTACACAACTAAACAAGGTCCAGCTGTAGAGCAATGATGGCACAGTTAGTTAGAGCATAGGATTCATAGCCAAAGGGTTGTGGGTTCGAAGCTCTGTGAGCTGCAGTGCTGTCATGTGGCGACTGGTTCACTGATCCATAAACATGAGAATCTGCTGACAGGATGTGATGGCTCTGTGTTTGAGTAATGCTTTGTGCCTTTAATGGCAGCATGCATTATATGCTCTGTTGGCAGTTGAGGTGGGTGCTGGATTGAAGCAGGTCTGAGTCTGGGATAATAATATTGTACAGCACCTCAGAACAGGGTGACCTGGTTCTGGCGTTATATAAACATGCATTATTATATATATTATATATGTCATGTACCTGACTGTGCCATCTGGTATCACCCATTACAAGATATAGAGAGACCCCCTACACAAAGAACTTTTATCTACATTTTCAACTGATCCATAGCACTTAATTCCAGGGACCCCATAATTAATGAGACATATTATAAGCGTGTATATGTGAGACAATGAAACTATTTATTGTTTAGATTCTGAAGACTAGGAAGCTTTAATTAACCACAGGCCAAGTACGAGGCACCAATAGAAAACTAGAACACTCTGGCACAGCATACTAACCTCGTCCATGATCATGGTCAGATATTTGCTGTACGGTCTAACAGCAAACACGTCATTACCTTCTGGAGGGAACGACACCTGCCCAACGACATCGTTCATACCAAATTCACGGATCAGTGCGTAAGCTATCTTCGTCACCTGTTTCAAGTCGTCTTGGGCACCTGGCAAAAAGATAAAAAAATAGCAAAACAAAAGATTCTGCCTTGATTTGTATTTGATAAAAGATTTTATACAAAATGGCTGACCAAACACCGAAATCACATTTGGTTAAAGACCTATGAGAACGATTCTGCCACACATGTTGTTCAAAAGAGTGAACAGGCACTTACTCTTCCTTATAACGTTATCTAAATACATGTGTTATAAGTGTTTCACATCACCGAGCACAAGGAGCCACCCAACATATAATAACTCATTACATTGTAAATTAATGAAATAAAAATGATTTATCATTTGTTATAACTTTTTTTATTTAAGGTCATGATATAAACCGGTATTTTAAATAAACTGAATGACTTGAATCACTGAAGACTAGGTGACTATCAAAATAAATCTGATTTAAGGTTAATGGGTGTTCAAATTTATTGCAGCCATATCAGTGGATGGAATGCTATGGCAATTAGAATAAAATTCTACTTATAATGGTTAAATGCTTTATCAGAAGTAGGCGATATACTTTATGTGATACCTGATGTTACTCTGTTGAATGTCAGACTTTCAGCAACACGACCACCAAGAGCCATACAGATCCTCTCAAATAACTGCAAATTATATTAAATGATATACGTTTCTAGATACACTGAAACATAACAAGATATAATGTTTGATAAACTGAATAAAATTAAAACAATGTTACTGCGGGAAATGATGTAAGTAGAAAGACGATGAATCTAAATGTTCTTACATCTACGTAACGATGGAAAAAATGTTGTTTGATAAATTAATAAAGTGACAATTTGTCTATGATGATATAGACGTAGTACAAATAATCAATTAGTATTGAAAAAAATACATGTTTAGGTTAACAAATTAATAATATTGTCCATGATAACGAATGAACAAAAGACAAACCTCTTCCTTCGAATGCAACTTTTTATCAGATGGTAAATACTGCGCAAAGCCCAAAGCATGACTTGTCCTTGGTACAATAGAGACCTGTTAAATGAGCAATATTTACATTTAAATAAAGTACAGCTACATCAGGTACAGCCATAAAATATTCAAATGTTTCTAAACCAAAAATGGTTTATTTTATTTTTAGCTAATACAGATTAATCCGAATAATATAGTTATTATAATAATATTATGCAATCTGAATCATCAAGATATCTTGTCATGATTGAAGATCCGTAGAAGGTAAATGATCTGCCAGGAAATTAATGCTCAAGAATGAAGATATAATGCATGTTCTTCACTAAGAATGATTTCTATGAAACTATATAATATTTTGCACAATTTGTATCAAAATCTATCGAGACTTTGCTGGATTGCGTATTTTGAAGCGCAACTTTAGTTAACATTCAGAAAGTAAGAAACAAACCTTTTAAACAATTGTATTACACATTTATATAATTTTCAAGGCTACAATATAAATGAATAATATTAACGATAACCATCACTTTATGATGAAACAAAATTCCTAAAGTAAAATAAGTGACATAAAGTTTTGAAAATATTTATTCTTGCAAACAAAGATGTGCATTTTTGGAAGCATCTGTATTCCTATCTTTTCAGGCAACTATTTTTTGAAAACTGCAGTAAACATGAATGAAACAATTACAAAAAATATTAATAAATGTTTGAAATATGATGTAATAAAAATAATTAATTACTGCACACCGACAATTATACATTTAATTAAAATGCCTTCAAACAGGTTAATAAAAATTAAAACAGTCCAACATCGTCTTTGGATCAATCCTACTACATTTTAATACTTCATATTATGTTTATATAAATAGTTAATACTGATAGAAAATAAGGTGGGAGATATTTGGGGGTCCTTTGGAATAATGCTGTTTTTGGACTGAATGTGGAAAAAGAAGAGGACCTCTTTCAATTGACTAGTGTTGATCCAATTTACAGAAGGTACCGAGATGCACAAAGAGTATAACGCATAACAAAGATTTTCTTAGTGCTTTAACTCCACTATATCAAAACAAAATTAGCATAAATGTAACTATAATCACTTAATAATCTTTCAGATGCGTTAAATGCAACATTTGAAAACCTGGGAACCAGCAGATAGCGCGTGATCCACAGTTTCTGTGCCACTTTTTGGTTTGTTTCTTAAAGGAAATCATGGTTGTCATTGTTGTTGTTGGTTGAATTGAGATATTTAGCCTCAGTGCTGGTCACATCTGGGACAAATAGCCGATGGGTGACTCACTAAGGAAACAATTTACACAAACACAGGTAGAAGCCGGATTCCAACCCACAACCTGGACATTTGGAGTGCAGTACTCTAATTACTGCACTACCAGAGTGCCATTCATAATAAAAGTGAATAATTTATTTATTTAAATCAAGTATTAGTGTTACATGGGACTTGGATGAGCAGCTCATCTCTAGGGATATGAGACTATCTGGCCAAAGTCTGTTACTCACAAATGAAACACCCTATATATAAATACATATACATATATATATATAGGCAACACTCAGATTTTATTCCATGACCTGGAAACTCTTGCATGGTTCCCCCACAGCCAAGGAAATATTATTTTCCAGGACAAAATGACTATTTTCCAGGCCAAAGTATACAAGATTTAGGGGTAATAAATCAAGATATATGCAACAAGCATATAAAAAGATATAAATAAATCAATATCATATTTATTCAATCTATGATCAATTATTAATGTTTTATGGTAAAGTCTCCTTCTCAACCCTTCTAGCTGTCTGATTCACCCACTTTTATTTAAATTTTAACTAACATCAAGACTATGTACCAACACTCTTTTTCTTCTACAACCAATGTTTTCTTCTACTGACATAATATTTATTCACAGGCTTTTTGTTCTAAGTGGACATTTTCACAGACAATATTTTTTCCAGGACATTTCCTGATTTTGTAAAATTCAAAGACATTTCCAGGACCTGGAAAATTAATTTGTTATTTTCCAGGTTTTCCAGGACGTCTGAGAACCCTGTCTTGTCTGGCTCACTGTCAACTACCTTAACAAAGTGCCATTACTAATTTCTTTAAACCATAGTCACGAAATTCAGAAATTTGGGGTGTAGCACCCAACCATTTATGACCCAAAACCATATTGTTTTGAACCATGTTATGGTGGAGGAGTAGAGTGACTTATGTTCACTCAAATAATCCAATAAACAAACAAAACAGTATTTAAAATGTCAATAAATATACACATTATAGGAACCACATATTTTTCACATCTGACATAACACATCATTCAATGCTAACAACATATACAACAACAAACCCTAAGGAGTGGATCCGTGTATTCTAACAGCCATCCTATCAAAGCATGACCAGCCTCGTGATAAGCAATAACTTTCTTTTCTTGGACTGATAACACGCTGCTCTTTTTAGCAACACCTGAAATTGTGGCAGAAAATAGAGTTAGACGAAATATAAAGTCTCAGTGATACAATCTTAAAAGGGCTGATCAGCTTCATTTCAAATGTTCACAGTTAATACAGATACGTTCATGCAAATTATAAATAATGTAAAAATGTGAACATGATCAACCACCTATTAAATTAACCAGTTCCAAGTGCCGGGATGTTAAATTTTACTCTTCTATGGGCACCACCATTTTGAAGTTAGACATAGACCGGATACTCCTAAAATCTGACATCACAAGTTACATTCTGTTTGCATGACTCAGTTATAACAATGTAAACAAGGGTTAGTCACGCACATCATTTCAAAACAAAAGCATCTGTGACCTGTTTCAATTTTAATGGAGATGGCTATATCAACTGACATCTGGCCTTTGCCAAAGCCTTAATGGTGACCTTCCAGTAACTAGGATTATTTCCTTATATCTAATATATCAAGTATAGTGTGACTAATATTGCGGAATTTTGGGTTACTTTTATAAGTATTATAGATTTAAGTCATAGCAGATGTCCAGACATTTGATTACATAGTTCATGACCTCGTCTCCTTAGCAAGACATTGAATCCACGGTTGATTACATATTTCTCTGACAAAATTGATCCAACTTTCTGACAGTTAGTGAGTGAGCAGTTATTTGGTTCAGCTTCAGCACTGGTTAATGGCACTTCGCTTCCTGGGAAAACATCCCACAAGTATAGGGATGAGTCGGAATCAAACACAGCACCAGGAGGTTTGCAGCGAAATGCTCTAACCACTGCACCTTTGGAGCACCCTATTCTGGTAATCAGTGGTGAGAAACAGATTACAATAAAATGAATAACTGCACATCTTTTAAAAAGAAATTCAATATTTTATTGCAGAAGACTTGACATCATTGTCAATATATCTAACATAAGCTTCTACTGTAGATACAGTCAACTGCTGATTATCCGGATTGTTCTGAACACAGGATTCTATGTCAACCAATCAAGAGTGACAATAATGACTTTGATGACATTTTCTTCACATATCATAGAGTGTACTTGGACGACGTCTTTGTTTGTCCGGTTAACGAAGGTTCTTAACGAAATGAGAGCCACTTAATCAAGAACCCTATTCCATTATTATTAGTCAGTCTCTTAACTGACGAATTCACCCGTTGACTGCTAGGATACATCCCATAAACACATATATCACTTGGATTTGAACTCCGACCTCTGTTTTTGTAGTGCAGTGCTCTATTTGCTCTGCTAGAGGAGTGCTCCATTGTAGACATAGAAACATAATGACTAGACCCAGGAGTAAACAACCAAGAAGCTAAAACATAAATAACGTTCCTGGTTCATACATTATAAGTCGACTAACTTCAGCGAATGAAATACCCAAGTACTAAATTTGAGTGGCCATATAACGCTCACCTGCCAGTACTCTTTCCACAGAATAATCAAAGTCATCCGCATCAACAAATGACTTCTTTAGTCTAGCTGCGTGTAGAGCAGATTCATTACAGACATTGGCAATATCAGCACCTGGGTCGGAAAACAACACGAACAAGCATCAGTCATTATACTCAGAAGAAATCACATTTCCATATGGAACAGATCATAAAATTAGCCAAACAAATGTAAAGTTGCACCTTTTTGTAAAACTCAAAGTCAAGGCAACTATTTTATTTTGAATTCACTTATTGAAGTCTGTATCTTGATGCAAGCAAAGCGTGAAATACTAAGGGTGTATTATGTCAGTATATATGTCAACAACAGTCTTACCTGTCATTCCTGGTGTAAGCTGGGCGAGCCTATCTACGTAGGCTTCCGGCATTTTGGCAAGTTTAAGTTGTCCGAGATACATGTTGAAGATCTCCTTCCTTTCAAACAACGTTGGATAGTCAATCATGATGTGACGATCAAATCTACCTGGACGCAGCAACGCCTGTCAAAATGCAAACCGAACATTGACGGTACTAAGCTGTTATTATTTAGGCCTTTAGCCAGAGAGATGTCCAGCCATCAAAAATGAATGGCTAAAACCAATCTGAATTGGAAAAAATGTTACGAGGAGAAGAAGGTATTCTTGGATGAGTGTAACAATACTAGACTTTTGTTTTGATTATCCACGCCTAATAGAGAAGCTGGAATCCAAATATGACAGTACTATCTTTACACTGCAGAGATTTACATACACATGACAACCTCCTTCCCCTAACTTGCAGCTTTTTCATTAGCAGCTGACGTCCCCGATGCTATACGTCATCTATTTTAGTCCCTTGTCGCCTATTTTATCGGCAGAAAATCGGTCGGCTACTTTGGTTTTGGCAAAAAAGTTACCTAGAATGGACCAAATACTCCATTTTCACCAACTTTTCTTCTAATGGAGAAGGGCCACTACTGTGTTAGTGTTACTAGCACTACCCCACGGTCAGCCCTACGCCATACCCATCCTCCCCGCATTCATACCTCCCTCCAGCAATACCAACACAATGTTTTTAGAGGCTATCACAGGTGAGCTGCTGCCTACTCTCTGTAAGAGTTCGTTTACTCTTCTTTCCCTACTGTAAAAAGGCTGACTTGACCAGCTCCCTACTGACATAAACTAAACTCTAACAGTTTAATTTCTGGTTGAAAGCATGGTAATGTGTTTCTTTAATCTCAATGCGGTTATTGGTTTATTTGGAGGTCGAGCCGAGGTATTTAGCCATGACGGTGGCGACACCTAGGACATATGACCACTAACTATCTGCCTAAAGAAATATATCCCACAAAATACCAGTATGAGCCAGATTCTAACCCACAATCTGGCTGTCTGCGGTGCACCGTCAGAACACCCAAGTTTATTTAGAGTTAAACTCCTTATGTTTATTCGCTTGTTAATAGATGTTAATACATGTTATTATGGTCTAGTAGAGTGTGTTGGGTGCAGGGTTGGGGCAATTACAGGGCCAAGATAATCGATTACGATTACTTGAGAATACCACGATTACATCCGTTCTGAGAACCCTGGCGGCTATTGTTTTTGATGACTGTTTCCACCCGGCGGCTATTCAAGCATGCCCTTATTCAAGCAGAGGCTCTTATTGTTTTTAAGACATGTTGGCGGCTGATATAAACAATTATCGTACGGAAAATAGAGTTCATCCGTTCAAAAACATGTCAACATATGGTACAAAATTTGCATTTTTATTAAAAGATAATAATAACAAGACAAGCTATATAATTTGCACAACATTTATAGTAGTGTTCGCCATCATCCAATCAAGCAGACAATACCACACCGTCAATAGGAAGTATCATTGGTCTGAAGCTAATTACACCCAGACATCATCTGATGTTACGTAACTAATGGCTTCGTCTGATCCTTTAATCTGTTTATAATCGACATGCTGATCCCCTGACATGCCTGCTTGTTTCGGCATGCACTTCTTACTGACAAAGACATTGAGTTAAAATGATCTTGGCTTAGTTTTGTGCATGATTATTTTCCCTGAGAATTTTCAATAATACCAGTAAAAATTAACTGACGTGAACATCAATGGGAAGAATCCTGCTGACATCAGAATAGAATGTGGGCGATGATAAATTAATACATATTAGAGTATTCGTACATGTGTATCTTTGTTTGTTTTCTTCGAGGGGGGCCGCTAAACCAAACAGGGGCGCTTATTTATTTCAAATCATATTTACCCCCGGCCCCTGTTCAAGCATGCCCCTGTTCGAGCAGAGGCCCTTATTCGTGTGAGTATGGTATATTGTAAAGTAATCATGATTACAATCATGATTACAATGTATATAACACAAACATGAATCTGATTATTCATCAATATTTACCCAGTTACTTACATGCATAATACCAATATAAACATGCTACAATGTTTACATGCTTTGTAAGAACCAGACACATTTTCTGATATGTTCTTGAAATGAAAATGCACAAGAGATTTTGTTGGCATTATACGACGTTAATTTGTTTTAATATTCAATATTCATCATAGAGCAAAGGAGCAAGTAATGGATCTGCCATGAATGCACAACTATTTATAGAGATAACTGAGATTCGTGCAAACTGAGATTAGTGCAAACAATATCAATGGAATTGTTTGAATATATTTGTATTAATGAAAATACATCATGTGTGGCATGATTATAGTCAGGTAAGGTCTATATAATACGTAAGATAATTAAAATATAGTCAAACTCTCAACATCCGACCCCCTCTGTAACTTGACCACCTCTGTAAATGGATCACCTCTGTAACTTGACCACCTCTGTAAATGGACCAGTTTTCAGTCTTAAATTATTGCTTTGTTTTAAAATTTTATTTTTCTTCTATAACTTGGCCTTCTATCACCTCCTAACTGCATATTTTGACCTTTGATCTCCGTCTAATGCCCACGTTTGTCATCCCATATGTCCACTGGGGTCCCGATTGTGTTTCGGGGAGAATCCCCAGGCTGTCGGTTGATCAGCACAGCCTTGAAGTGGTTGAGAGGTCCTTCATCCCCACCACTCACAGGGGAGCAGTATAGAAAGATGGAGCCGAGAACGAACCTGTGAACCTTGGCACTAAGTGCCAGGTGATTAACTGCTAGGCCACCGGAGCTCACAACTGGGGGTCAACATGTAGCCTTGTTTATGTTCACTAACGCATGTGTTAACTTAATTGGCTGCTTGTCATCTGACTGCTGGCCAACTAGGATCGTTTGGAGCTGGAGTTAAAATGACAGTGCCACAAAAAGCCATGCACAATTGCTGGCTGGGTGACTAGCTTGGGGTTAACCATGTGAAAACAAAACAAGTAATCTGAAATACCTGTTTATATGGCTTATAATAGGAGCAACATCTGAAGCAGTGTTTCAACTCATTTTCCTTTCATGTTCATAGAACTAATAAACTGACAAATCATCATGTATATAAATATATGACAGCAGTCTGTCAATCGGTTAATCAGTTCTATTGTTATTTTTTGTCTTACATACCAAACCATATCTCGGGCATGATATAACATGGTAAATAATCAAACACCTTGTGTATTTGTGAAAGTAATCACTGATTACGATTACATTTAAGGTGTAATCGATTATGATTACATCGCATCTGGAAATGGCAATTACGATTACTTGAGATCCCGATTACCATTACTCCAACCACGGTCATGTGCCCCAATACCTCAAACTTCAGCATTTAAGATTTCTGTTAGAGTTATCTCATTCTTAGTCTGCATCAGTCTAGCTTCTACCCATTGACTAAGCCAATGTTCCTACTGGCATAGCTCTCTGGATCATTGCGACATACAAGCCTCTTTCACCGCATTAATTAATGGACTATGAGGGGGATTTATTCTTTGACTTAGCATGATCAGAAACATTTAATAACTGCACATGGAAATGTGGACTAAGTACGACACATTTTGAATTATCTTCCTCATCAAAGGATAGATTTATCTTCAGGATTTCAGTACTCATCCAATCAGAATATTTTATTTATTCAGTTGACATACCTTATCAAGGACCTCTGCCCTGTTGGTTGAGGCAAGCATGATAACACCAGATGTAGTACTCATACCATCCATCTCTACAAGTAACTGATTTAAGGTGTGCTCTTCTTCGGCATTCTGATCCCAATTGCTGATGAAAAAACAGAGAACGTTCATGAGAAAAACTTTCACATTGAAAAAAGACAGAACTGTACCTATGACATGTAATGAACATAGATTGAGATAGTGATTTAATTACATCATTATCTAGTTACGATTTATAAAAGTTGTTCTAAGTGTTGTTTATACTGGAATTATTAAATAAAAATAAACATTTGCAACAGAAAAACATGTGAAGCTTAAAATTGTTGTGACGAGATAAAAATAAACTATTGCAACAGAAAAACATGAAGACTATTTACTCAAGCTTAAATTGTTGTGACGAGATAAAAATAAGTGAAGTGGGTCTTACGAAGTGCCGTTTTTCTGGTCATTATCATAATATACAGAGAAGAAACATTACATGGAAAGCATCATACTCTATACTTACTCTCCCGATCTCTTTCTCCCAATTGCATCAATCTCATCAACATAGATTATACAGGGTGCCTTCTCACGGGCTTCCTTGAACAGGTCCCTCACTCTCGCAGCTCCTAGACCTAGAGGTTACAGACAATTAGACTATTACACAGCTGTTTGGACAGACTAACACAATATTTGTTTAATAATTACAATATAATAATAGTATAATAATAATAATGATACTAATTATAATATTTTGTACAGTTAAGTTTATACCTATAACCAATGTGTACTTACCTCCAAGCATCTCCACAAATTCTGAACCAGCCATTGCCAGGAAGGGAACTTTAGCTTCATTAGCCAATGCTTTAGCCAGCAGTGTCTTACCACATCCAGGAGGTCCAAGTAACAGGGCACCTTTAGGAGCCTTTCCACCAAGGTTCTGTTAGAAATATATTAAGATCACATCAGTGGGTTGATATGGCTAACATCAAGTAACTCTCAGCCACATTAAACCAATATAGAGAAAAGACACTATTAAGTTGATGTGTGGAAATATCTTTGACACAAACCGTAGGTTTCTATACACTTTAAGCCACCGAAGATATTTATTTAATTACTGTCATTCAGGCCTGTCATAAATGGATTTGGATGTCAAGTGGGTTTGTCATGTATTGGTAATTTTTGTTTGTTATGTGACATTCAAAAACACTTATCTTTTTTCAACCCTTAAAGAATTCATGTTTTTTTTCATCATGAGACTAATGGCGCCATCTGTTGAATAGTATTAGTATCCAACAGATGGTGCCAATAGTAAATTGTCTTAGGAAAATAGCAACTTTAAAACATTTAATCGTCATTTTCAACATTTGCATTTGTATACTTTCAAGGAAGAGGGGGGGGGGGGAGCCTGAAGTGTAACTTTTGTACTCTTGCATTCTGTATAAATGGAGGGTGATGAATAAATACAGGGTCTGGAAAATTTCATAAAACTAAATAAGAGTAGGGGCATGCAATAAGCATAGGGTGTGGATGTTCTTCTAAAATTAAATAAAAGTTGGGTGCAGAATAAGCATAGTGGTAAACTTGATTGAAATCTAACAATTTTAAATATATTATAAAAGAAGACAGGGCTCAAAACAACCTATCATATTGTGGGACCATTTCATTTTCCACCAGACTGGTTCAACTCACTGTATGAGAATAGCTAGGCAAATACATTGGTAAAGAGAATGGGGAAACAGGTGCCAATTGTGTAGGGTAAGGAAGGATGTGGGATACCAGGTACTGTAATAATACCATTAGTTTGTTTTTGCAATTTCAACAAAGTATTATTTGGGAAAAATGAAATATTTACAAGTAGCAGTCTATACAAGTTTATTTCACTTATAACATTACTAGATCACTTGGGTGTATAACTGGATTTTGGTTCCATTTCATGAACATGCACATGTGTGGTGGCCCTTCGAGATGTTCTGCACTCAACGAAATTAATGACGTATGTTTTACAGTCTATGCTCAATGGTGGAAATCTGCATTTAATTAATATTTATGAGATAGGTCAATGGTGGCGCCGTAAAATGTTTAATAAATGAACTAATGCGTGATGGTCTTCTATGCCCAAATTGTGTTTTCTGTATCTTAAGGTACTGACATGCTGAATTAGCATAGGGGATGCCACTTCTGCCAAGGTGAAATAAGCAGGTTAGTGGTTTTGTAATATGTAATAAGCATAGGGTACTGAATAAACATAATCAGTGACATATGTTTCTGAATTTTAAGAAACATAGGGTAAGTTTATTTGGAACTGGAGCATGCACTTGCACACTTGAAAGAGATTTGCATCGAAGGCGTGTATAAACCATCATTTATCATTGAAAAAAGTTGCAAAAAACACCTATTTTCTCTCTTTTCCTGTTCAACTTGGATTATTAAGAACCTTATGCCAAATTAATAAAATACCTATTAAATTTATTTAATCAAAATTATTATACTATATTGCTTATTGGACCATGTATAATATATTTATACCTGTCGCATTATGCATCTGAGCTCATTCACCACTGATGGTTGGACATATTTTTCACACACAATCACTCTAACATACTTTGTACTGGAAATAATTTTACTGGCATTTCATGAGTGGTTTACTGTGAAATTATATATTATTGGAGTTGTTGTTAAATCCCAACAATAATATTTAAAAAAATATCCGAACAATCCTGTGTCATGTATGGATACCCACTAATAATCTATAATAGTCAGTCATACAGATCATAGATACTGGATTTATAATTCAAATGGTAATAAATTTGACACCACTGAAAGAAATAAGGAAAGACTTCTGAAACAGGCACCAGATATAATTTTGGTAATGTGTTAATTTAATTGATAAGCTGATCCCTGAAATAGCTTTATTTTGTTGTGTTTATTTCATGATGTTTGAGGCCTGTATCTGAAAAAAACCTACTAATTAGTAGATAACAAAATGGTTTGAAAAATTGAAGCCAGGGATTAGCCATGAAGACTGGCAGATATGGTAAATGAATAAAATGCAGATTACTAGGTTCACTGGGTAGCTACTAGCTATTTATGCACAGATAAGAGATGGTTCCCATATGTTTATATGTGTGCGTATGCAAGTATATGTGTGTGTGTGTGCATATATCTGTGTGTGCACACGTGAGACAGAGAGAAGGAGAGATGAATTACCTTAAATCGTTCTGGACGTCTGATGTAATCAACAAATTCCATAATCTCGACCTTTGCTTCATGTAAACCAGCTACATCTTTGAAGTTAATTCCTTGACCTTGTTGAGTTTGAAGGTCAGCACGGATAAAGTTAGCCTTTCTCGCACCTGCCTGAAAGATCATGACACCAAATTAGTGAGTGTTCACACTATATGTTAAATATTTTAATTCAGAAAGTTGTGTATCAGACGTTTCAACTAACTAAACGGTACTCTATAAAGATCTTAACTTTACTATATTAATTAAAAAATGTTCTAAGAATGAGTTTAATAATTATTCACTTGTTTAAAAGGGCTGCTCTATAATATTTGTTAAAATTACTTATAAAGAGAAAGAGAGACAGAGAAAATGTGTGAATGTCTATATATATGTGAATGTCTAAATATGTGCATGCACATAAACACATGCAAGTGTTATGGATATTGAGCTACTCACAAACATATCATTTTGCCCCATTCCTTGAGGTTTAATGCTCCTCAGCAAAAGGAAAAGTGCTCCAAGGACAATGACCATGAACAGTGACACTTCCCACGGGCTGTAAATAAACATCTTGTTCCAATAATAATCTCACATTTAAATTACAACATTATGTTCTAACAATAGCTTAATAATCCATCTATAAAACTGTGTTCTAACAATAATTTGGTATTCCAACAATAACATTATGTTTCAAGATTCCATTAGTGAACAGATAAACATTACTAAAATATCAAATAACTCAAATCAGCAACAAGTTCCAAACATCTTCTTTATCAGTGATAACTAATTACCATTTGAATTATAAATCCAGTATCTATGATCTTTATGACTGTGACTATTATAGATTATTAGCGGGTATCCATACATGACACAGGATTGTTCGGATATTTTTTAAAATATTATTGTTGGGATTTAACAACAACTCCAGTAATATATAATTTCACTGTAAACCACTCATGAAATGCCAGTAAAATTATTCCAGTACAAAGTATGTTACAGTGATTGTGTGTGAAAAATATGTCCAACCATCAGTGGTGAATGAGCTCAGAGAATTTGGTGTTCATTTGCTACTAGTACCTGTGGTTAAAAGGCTTCAGCGGTGAACAACCCCTGACCCTAAACTGTAAATGTCTCACCATCACCTGGATTATGAAGAGTTTAAAAAATGCCTATCAAGGATTTCATCAATTAAAAGTATCTTTGAAGGCAGTATTTAACAGAATGGATGTACGGTAGTGAACTGGACATAGCTGCTTCACAAACCCCGATACGTTGAGCATCGGTTAAGTACAAAGAGGGCAGCTGGCATCAGTGATCAAAGAGATCCTTTGAGCAGAAGGACCACAAACTGATCTTATATTATAGAGAAACTGGTCTTTGATCCTTCTAAATACAAGACGAACAATGGGAGCTAGCAGATTAAGAGTCAGGACATGGCATGGATTGTTTATAGGAGCAACATTAAATTACAACATGCCATTGAGTGAGTCATTTCTTTGCTCATCAATGGTCATACATGAAGAATACAACTGAGGGGTTATTCCCACACGGTAAAAGTACATCTATCAGTTTGGCTATCAACTGATACAATCTTAGTTGGGTGAGCTGTGGGCCAGTTATTTCTTATGAGATGCATTCAGATCAGGGATTAGAAAGAGTCTGTACAATGCATGAAATTAATACACATGGATCAAATGGGCTTTGTTGTTGTTGAAATATTCAGAATAATAATAATTAATCTTCATATAGCACCAGAACCAAGTACTGTATATACTCGTGTATAGGCCGCACTTTTGATACCACAAAATCGGCACCAAAAGCAAGTGGGTCTTATACATGGGTCAGACTAAAAGGGAAGGTAATATTTGGCATAATTTAGGGGGAAATACAATATTATTGTTTTTCAACATTAATAATGAATAAATGAACAAAATAATTAGGTGTGTGTTCACTGTTGTCTTTCAAAGCCAAACTTAATCGTGATAATCACCATGATTATTCAATCCGATGCTCTAATTAGTGACGTGACCACAAAGTGTAAAGTTCACAGTCCTTCATTGTGGAGGTGTGACTACAGAAACAACCACACGACGATTATAATTCCTACATAGTTGCTAAGATTATCCAACCAGGCTATCTGCCATGCTAATAAGTCCCAGTCACATCGGCCTGTTGTCAATTAATAATTTATGGGTAATGTAGTCAGTGTCAGACGGTCGCTAGTACCAAGGCTGTCTGGGAATGTTAAAGGCACAAAGCTTTACTCAAACACACAGCCATCTTGTACTGTCATTGTACTATCAGAGAATTCTCAGATCGAAGTGGGCATTAAGATGTCTTAACATGATCGGGAGTGCACTTCTGTCCAAGTTCTACCGTCAGTGTAAAATGCCCTTGATTAAGGCTTCATATAAATATTATTATTATATTACATCTGGAACTTATATGAGGGACTTCACCAGTGGGAAATTATGTGTTAATGGGAACTCATAGATATGACTGACTGATGATGATTGATGTTTTACGACCACTTTTGTTGCACATGGTAGGGTAAATGGGCTGAGTGACCTCCGAAGGTAATGAAGTGAAGTCAAAGATGAAACACCCTTCAGATATGCCCATGCTGAGAGTCAAATTCAGGTGGTAGTGATCTGTGGTCCAAGGCGCTACCAGTTAGACCACGGAGGTGCCTCATGGATATCCAAGTTGATATAACAAGCCAACATAAACTTAAATCAACTGAAAACATCAACTTATGTTGAAAGTTTGGTGGTGAATGTGATAAAACGTAGATTCTCGTAAATATGACCTGATATATTAAACACAAACACACGTAGACTGACATTTGGGGTGGCATGTACTGAGTATGGGATTCTATTGGGTCTATATATAAGATCCTGGTGTGAGAGAAGCTTGTGGTAGACCTAATCAGTATAAGGTAAAGGTCTTCTCAGGATGAAATCCAAACTGGAATTCACTGCATTTATCAAAGTTAACCCAACTCTGACACACATAGGTTTCTAATAAAGACATCTGTAGATATGGCACTGTTCTTAAAGATTATTAAAGTTCTCTATATACCTTATCCTCTTGTAGGTTATGTTTACAGCCTCATTTGGACCGATGCCTAATTCTGCTTCAGCTTGACGCACTTTACTCTCGAAGTTCTGCGAGTCAGCAAATTTCAGCGTAAACGCTCGAAGTCTAACCTGGAAAATAAATTAGAGTATGTATGTAATATGTGTGTGTGTGTGTGCATACACATCATATACAAACACAAATAAACTTACTGGCTGGCCACGTATGACGGCTCCAGGATAAAGATAGATGAAGGCCTTCTCCTGTTCTGGATTTACCACTATCTTCTCAACCTGTGTAAATAAAACAAATCACAATCAGTGATAGCAAAAGGAAAATCATTCCTCAACAAGAGCCTTAATATTATATCAACATATTAAAGCAAAAAAAGCATCAAACCAAATCTAAATATATAATTTTTAATTTCTTCAGCTATTATTTTTTACTAGGTAGGGTGATCAGATTTACAGGTAACACAATGGAATTTTAATATCACAAATTAAATATGTTATCCATTTTTGAGTAAAATGTACATACCAACAACCATTGCTAACACACACACACACACACACACACACACACAAATAATATGGAGAAGAATTATGTCAAAACTACTCTTACCTCGCCTTTTGCTAACATATCATGCTGAAATTCACCCCAAGAAATGAAATACTCCTGTTCACTGGTCATGGAGCGCAGAACAATATATGTCAGAAAAAAAGCCACCATAAGGGTGACAAGCCCAGAGAATGGTGGCACTTGTCCCTCTGAAAAATAACAACAACATTTACTGAAGAGAACTAATCAATTGTTAACTCATAGCAAACCATGGTCTATCCACCTTTTCAGCACCATGAATCTGGGTTATTGAGATAATTTTTAGGTATTGTTGAAGGAATTTATTTTTATTTCAAAACTAAAATAATGTTAGATGCTGACTTATAATATAATTATGGTTCTACAATACCAAACAATGACTTAGTTATGATATTTTCTATTAGAGACCATTACTTGAATATTACAATTCAGTGTTTAATCCAAGAGGCCGATTCAAGTACCCCTGGGCCACCATGTGGCTGAATTTCACACTACGGTCTTGGGTTAGAAGTCTAAGAATCACTGTGTTGCATGCGGATTTACGTGTGTAGTGGCTGATAAATGCTTTACTGAAAAGCTGTATATAGGCTATTTACCAGATATATTTGGATCTTATTTACAACCTTCATCCAATAGATATTTGCCACTAAACCAAGTAACGTTCAGTGCGATTTAGATGGCTGTCATGGTCCGGCCCGTCTAGTTCAAACTTATTTTTTGTAGAACCTTTGCCATCTGACATGACGATGTGAATGGATTTAATCAATGATCACATAGATTATAATTCAATGCTTGATTCCTATTACTGTGACATTGGTATTTATGCATGATATCGTGTATTGAAAGTGAACTGATTTTTTTCTCTTCTGAATCAGCCGTTCATGCAATGTTTACTACATGTAAATGTCAAGGGTGGTAATACTCTAATGTAATAACAAAAATTATTTAATAATATACAGGTGATAGATATTCCCAGGTACAAGTAAAAATAATATTTCCAAAACTTGCAAATTCCCCTTTAGATCTACATTAAATATTAAAAAGTCTTCATTAAAATCAATTAACATTCAGCTAAAAGTTTAATTTTAAAATCATTATGAAACTTGTGCAAAAAATGCCATATGAGTCAACATGAATAACGAAAGCGTAGCTGTGTCATTCATCTGGAAGGATAGGTCCGCTCAATCATTGGGTTATATCCTGATAAGTATATTGTTAATCCTTTGGTAATATGAAATAATTTTCTGAAAGATTTCCAGTATTTAATGTTAGCGAAAACTTGCCAACCCCTTTTAATAGTGGGCACCATAGCTATTTCTACCCGAGACCACAATTGGTAATCGATGTAACTCATTTCGCCCGGATCCAATTCCGTTTTCACGATTCTTTTTTACCTACTACTTTTACCAAAAGTAGGTACTCTGAGTACGTACTTGGAATACCTACTTCGAGTAGTTTATATTCCAAGTAGGATTAGCATAGAAGAAATATTTCTGAATTAAAAAATTAAATGGTAAATTAATTTGTGGTTTTGTTTTAGCAAACTTCAATTCCAGATTTATCAATTCAATTTTTTTTATAAAATAAGCAATTCCTTATCAGTTCCAGAATTGCCAATCAATTTCAATTCTTGTATTGAAGATGATGATTGATGTTTTATGGCCACTTTTGTGCACAAGGTAGGCTAAATGGGCCTAGCGACCTCCTAAGTTAATGAAGCAAAGTCAATGATGAAACAACCTTCAGATATGCCCATGCCGAGATTCGAACACAGGTGATAGTAATCTGTGGTCCAACACACTACCACTAGACCATGGAGGCACCCTCCAGAATTGTATTGACCCCATGACTGATATATATATATATACACACACAGTGCAAAAAATCACCATGACTGTGCGTGCACACACAATGCAGAAACTCTGTTTGTCATGTAGCTATAGTATAGTTGAATGCTACAATTGTCATAGGTTTATCGACTTCTGAATGATAAACAGAGATAAGAGCTGGGAAGAAAGCAATTTAATTCTTACCATCCTCAGGACCTTTTTGTGTTTCATCCTTGTTATCATCTGGAAGTTGCTGCTGTCTGATGGTAGATGATGTTGAAAAGTGACGTTTACCTAGAAGTATAATATTTAATTGATGTAATGATCATATATTACATCACACACACACACACGCATACACATACATTCAGTATTTTTAACATACAAAACTAATATACTTGCCAACAATCAGCTAATATTTTCTGGTATTCACAACAATTCTCACTCCATATATTACTTGACAGTACTGTAACTGATTCCCTGATATTATTTACCAGACAATCCTGAGTTGAACGCATAACGAAATAAAACCTTACCATGTTAAAATTGTAAAACCTATCTCTAATCTTAAGTTATTGAATATATTATGATAATTTAATGTCTTGTGTCACAATTGAATAGTACACATTGCATACAAATATTGCAAATGCCAAATCTGCCAAATTCTTGTGAGTGATTGCTTCATTCTGTTTCAGTGCTGGTCTCAACTGGCCAAGGGAATATTTCCACAAAAATTAAATTATCAGGCATAGGTTTTTTTTTATGGATGAAATATCCCATACACACAAACAAAAGTAGGATTAAATGTCACCCCTGGGTGTATGAAGTAATTACTGATGATTGTTTCTTACCTTCAGAGAACAGTTGCTGAATATGGCCAGGTTCAATAAAGCCTGATCTTTGTAGAATTCTATTTAGTGCTTTCACCTCTCTGAAGAAGTGTTTAATGTCACCAACCTGTAATAAATTTATCAAAGTCAAGTTCCAGTTCATAGCGTATACATAAGGTGCATAAACAAAAATTCAAATGCACGTTAATACAAATAGCATTGCACGGTATGAAATATTCAGGCATCTTTGCTGGTATCTGAAATGTAAACAACCTGAAAGTAGTCTAACGTCATTCCCATATTAAATTATATGTACCGTCATGATTATTTTATGCTACTAATACAGTAGTAGTATTAATTCCGATAATGAATGGAAAATTCAAGTTTAGAGTCTACTATCTCAGAAGTGTATAGTTATACCATGAAAAAGGTTAAAATGAAAACAGAGCGGTATAATTTACAATTATATTACTACTACTAATATTTACTTAATACTTTTATATCAAGAGATAAGCTATATTTTTGATAACTTTTTATAACCTAATCAATTTAAATCTAATTTAAAATTAAAAAAAAGATTATATCTAGGGGAGAAGTGGGGAGGTTCAACCACCTTACACTTGAATGGTTTGGTCTTAGTATAGGCAATACAGCAAGTGGCAAGAAGTCCCTTAATGTTTAATATTCCTAATAAGGCACTGATCGGGTGATTTGTGACCCAATTCAATGTCATAAACATTATTTACATAAGCAAAGTGGTGGGGAGAAGCAAAGTGGTGGGAGGGGATGTTCAACCACAGTGCAGAGCGGTTCGACCACACATGGCTGGGATAATCGACCAATTCATTTTGCCATGAGGACATCATTTTCAACTAAAATTTGCTGTTTCTTATCATGCTTAATCTTTCAGTATTCACTTTTTGTTTCTTTTCATGATTCACATGTCAGCATATATATATATATATATAATACTTTATAAATTGGTATATTTACAAGTCGTAAAATTTGATTATATATCTATAAGTATAACATGGTACATTGATCATGATTGATGTTTTATGACCATTTTTGTGCACATGGTAAGCTAAATAGGCTGAGCGACTTCTGAAGGTTATGAAGCGAAGTCAAAGATGAAACACACTTCAGATATGACCACGCCGCAATTTGAATACGGGTGGTACTGATCTGTGGTCCAACACACTACCAACTAGACCACAGAGGTGCCCCTTCATCGTATTATAAAACTGATAAATCTTCATTTCAGGTGGTCCACAATTTGATTCATTTATTTGCAATAAACGAAGACCTATATTTACAGCATGTCATAATATTATTATTTCATTTGTACAAAGAACAAATATGCATAGCTAACTAAAAACTAGTCAGAGAAAGTCTATCACAATACTGGGTTTGTGTCTGATGTAAATTAGGCTATAAAACGGAGGGGCGGATTGACCACTTTTGTTACCCTTGTCATTTCTAAATTTATTGACATAAGCTTACATGAAAGGTACATATAATTTCTACATACATTAATTGTTGGAAAGTATACATCACAGAGAGCTAATGAATATTAAACATGGTGAAAATCGAACACAAAGTGACAAACTGAATGGCCCCAATCATAGGGCCAATGTTGCTTACTGACTTTTGAATTGTTGACACCTGGTGACTGGTCACTAGTGACTAGGCTAGTGTAGTCTAGTGGCAAATTATTCAGTTATATATTATGTTCCGGCCTAAAACTATTAAGTGTAATAAATAACGAATAGGGTTTTAATGTTGTGGTCGATTCTCCCCTCCTGGTCGAACCTCCCCACTTTTCCCCTAGAATGGCTAGATCTACTATCTAGAACATTTTATTAACACCCAACCTTAAGGAATACATTAATATAAAGAAAAGTTATTGATAAAAATATATATCATAACTATAAATATGATAAATATTACCTTAGTGTAGCTAGCATCGGCATATTTTCTCTTAATCGAAACGTTATCTTGTGTCGATTGAGGTGACAACAGTCCAAAACAACGGAAAGTCGAACAACTTTCACATATTATCGCCCGCGAAAAAAGTTTAGCTGCAACCAAGTGGTGTTTGAAGCTGTACAGTTGCTGACCCTTCACCACAATATTCATTTTATCGCTGTGCCTTTTGGCTCTATAAGTATAATCAGTGTTACATCACAGAATTAACAGGAGCTGATTTACACGAAGGAATGATTCCGTTTGTCAACAACAACTCATCACTCTAAAGAAAAACGTGCTAATTTGTTCCCAAATTATATCGTCCGCATAATATTCGGATACGTTCGCATAAAATTACTGCTATCTTGTTTTTAACCTCTGCCATCAACGAATTAATACATAAATATTCAAAAGAAAGCATAAATGTACCAGAACATACTTATCAGTATTTGTCAAAAATATATTTTATTGCTAGTAAATGCACGAATAATTGTGATTCTATTTATTGATAGCCGAAATGACACAGGGACGAAAACAATGGTCTAAGTCACGTACTTGTCAGACAGAGCAAGGCCGAACCAGAGGTGAACTCCTCGTTTCATTTAAAAATATTTGTGAATCCGCTATCACATTATGATGCTAATCCTGAAATAAATCGAACTCGTAATATCCTAAAAGCATTTTTTGTGTAATTATATATAGAGTTAATTAAATTAAATTCTTAAACTTTAAAGAAAATTAACTTATAGATCTAATTATGGTGTTTAGATATTTTTTTAAAATCGACTGCAAATACGAAATCATAATAAAATCACCCATCTGTATATAGTGTAGATCGATAGATCAATTTATATGAATATTTAGGCAGATGAACCATCATGGGAGTCAACAATTAATAATCTGTGAAATTCCGCAAACAAATTGCGTCATATGGTCATTAAATGATTAATTCTTCGTCGCAGTTGTGCGATTGTATCCTGAAGAATGTAAAACTGATCGTCTGATGTATCCACAACTTGTTTGAGCACAAGTTATGCCATCGATGGAGACAATATCTTTGATGATGCCGGGTTTGGCGTAATTTTAACCAGTTGAATTAAAGTTGCTACTGTTTACATTGTATACTACGTACATATACCACTAGATAATTAAGCTCTGTTATTCACAGCCACAAATTAGATCATCATTTATATGCTGGATGAAATTAGTTCTGAAAAACTTCTCACTAATCTTTTAAAACAAAAAAAGTTAGTACACACACACCGTATGCAGCCCCAAGAGGGCTGGGGGACACTACATATTTGGAAATTGAGCAATGATAAGTGTCAGGTCACATAAAGTGAAGATTGTCTATCTGAATTGTTAAATAGGTTAATTCAGCACTGCCTCTGAGAATCCTATAGGAGAATACCATCTTAAAAGCTTTACTGTTGCATAGAAGGTTGTGCACTTTAGTGTGAATATTTACAAAGTTGGAAAATATTCGCTCACTTGATGCTGATGAAACTGAATCCATTGAACATTTTGTGTGGTGGACTATTATTAGCTTGCTGATGATCACACTTTTGCACTTTGCATATTTCTTATTTCCAATGGCAACATGTAAAACATGTTCCCAAGTGGAATTCTCACTCACTCACTCACTCACTCACTCACTCACTCACTCACTCACTCACTCACTCACTCACTCACTCACTCACTCACTCACTCACTCACTCACTCACTCACTAAAACATTCATCCTAGTTTTTTCCTATTACAGTTCATATTTATAGTAGGTGTTAAGGGACATATACATTCAGTGTATTGGTCAGTGTTCAGTAGAAAATTAGCGAACATCCTTTGTTCATATATTGTAATGCATTTATATTACAGATAACAGTCGGCGGAAATTTTAAGAACAAATAAATTAGTACTAATTATGCTTTTGTTTATGACAAATAGCAATAACGATATCGTTTATTATCACCATGCTTTAGTATGATTGACGTTGGATGCTCCTATGGCAGAGTTGCTTGCATCATTGGATCGGACTGTGTACAGGATGTATCCCTCTCATCATCTAATTTCTTTACGGAATACCCACTTTGCCATATGTCTTAGGTGAGACTGGTACCAAGGTTTAATACATTAGTCACTCACTCCAACTGATATGATCATGCTATAATGAAAGTGAAACGTTTCATTATTATTATTATTATTATTATTATTATTATTTTTATTATTATTATTATTTTATTCAACCTCCATAGAATGGAGAAAATACAGGATAAAAGTACATACAGCGTACTATAAACAAGAACAATACAAGCTTAATACAGCAATAATATTTAAGATTTTGTTATATGTTTAACTAAAAGATACTCGTTAGACCATGGCTTTATATAATTATCATTGTATATAATAAATCGTAGTGAGTTGACGAGACCATCAGCAGTGTATGAAGATTGACTAGAATTCGTACAACCTGGGAAAATAAGACTAGCTGGAGAAATACCCATATCAACAGTTCGATTTACTAATGTCCCAGGTATTAAGATATTTTGAATGACAAATAAATCATTTGGTGAATCATTTTGAAATATTCTGGTAAATAAAGACTTGTTATATTCGTTTAAAAGAGTTTCCGCACCAGTTATGCCAAGAGCTTAAAGAAAATTACGATGATGAGATATTTTGGTGAGACCACAAACGTATTTCATGATGTTGCTTTGCGCCGATTGAATCTTAGCCACATTGTTGACACTCACGGATAGACAATCAACACCATACAATAAAGTAGGCAAAGATATGGTTTTATATAAGTGAACTTTGCTATTTGTATTTAAACCTGGATATGACATACCAATATTGCTTATTGCAAACATACTTCGTTTAGCTTTTTGAATTCGAGTACTAACATAGTCGTTGTATTTAACATTATTATCAGAAGTTACACCCACTATATCCATGTCTTCCACATTTTGTATAGGTTTGTTTTTCAGATACCATTCAGGCATTGTCGTAAAACAACAATATCCTTTACATACCATCATACATTTTGTCTTTTTGATGCCCAAATTAAAACGCCACAGGGATGAGTAATCTGTACATATATCAATCAATGTTTGTAGACCTGGAACGGTAGTACTAAATAAAGAGACATCATCAGCATAAGCAAACGAGTTATATAAGTGGTTGCCGACACGTACCCCGTGTTCACAAAGAGAGAATTTAAGCATTAAACAAGACAGAAATAAGTTAAATAAAACAGGTGAAAGTATACTTCCTTGGCGAGTACCACGAGTAACTCTAAAATACGTGCTACAGTGTATATAACCATCCCTTTTGATGACAACATCTAGATTAGAATACCATTTGCGTAAGAATCGCCAATGTACATCAGATAAAACAGCATATAATTTATCAAATAAACAGTCGTGCCAGATAGAGTCAAAACATTTCTCGGCATCTAAACTGCATATAAACATATTGGAACCAGTGTATTTACTATTACACATAAGATCATTCAATAGGGAAGTTCCATTGTATACGCCTAAAGTCAAATTGATTATTGCATATTGAAATATTCCTAGGGTAAACTATTAACTCAAAGAGCTTAGAAAAAAAAATAGAAGATACAATAATAGGTCTATGATTCGGAGCAACACTAAGGTTAAGGTTTTTTTTAAAGAACTGGCACCATAACACCGGTATTAAAAACCACAGGAACACAATTAAAAGAGAGTATACACGAATAGAAATATGATAAATGACTAGAAAGGGCGTCAGAAATTCTCCACATATTCCATCTATTCCAGGTGAACTGTTTCTTTTCAGTCTTTTTATACATTGAAGGACTTGGTCGGGCGTTATGACAAGTTTATTAGTTGGGTCGTGTATATTATTGTAAGAGTTCTCAACACAAGAGGATATCGCGGACTGTTTATGCGATAAGTTCTTGAATTATCCTGCATTGTGTCGGAGAAGTGTCGCGAAAATTCACTTGGGTCAATGCTAGTATGTAATTTACTTTTCTTTGCTCTTTTCACAGTTTTCCAGAAACGATCTACGTCCCTTTTCAGGAAGCTGTCCAGAGATTCATATAATTAGTTTTTTTTAAGTAACACACTGTCTTGATAATTTCCGAATAATTTCTTCACATTTTAATAACATATTTATATACTTCTCCTTCCCTTGGTTTGCCTTTATCAGACCACAGACGACACCAAGATCTATTCTTATCTCTGGCTTGAGGTAAGTCTGGACACCAGTATTTCTTTGGTTTGAATACATTTTAGGGATCACTTTGGCCAATTTATCAGCTTCTACGAATATAGATTTCAGTGTATCCACATAATTATCCATCTGAGTCTGTACGTTGGCTTTGTCACAGATGGACTCAACAAAGAGAATTGGGATATTGGATAATTTATCTTCAAGGATACGACAATATTCATAGTTTTTTAATTTCTTGTACCAATTAGTGAATAGTGAATCACTACGGCCAGTCTCTGTTGATATTGAGTTATTGTAGTGTTGAACCCTGAGTGTAAGTAATATTCTGATAGGTAGATGATCACTAACATTAGCGTCATCTAACGAGAGAAGATCACGGCTATTATAATAATTTGTACTAAATACATGATCAATCCATGTTCGTACGTTGCGAGAAATATTAAAATATGTATAAGAGGTATTTTGGTAAAAATAAAATCAACAATTGATAGCTCATTGCCAACAGTAAAGTCACGCAGTAAGCGACTATGAGCATTAAAACCCTTGGATGTATACCAGTTGTTAGAAGTAACTTTAGATCGTGGGAGTTGGGCATTAAAATCACCTAGAAACTTAATTTGTACACCTTCACCGTATTCATCGATAATAACCTGCATTGCATCAATACATGTCATAAACTCTTCATTTTTATCTAGGCTACCATCAAAGTAAGGCATATAAGCGCACAATATAATAAGGATAGGCCTATTATAACGCTCTTGTATAAGCACCGCTAGGATTCGAGAATTTCTAGAATTAATAATTTCATGGAATGTTCGTCGTCTTCAGACATATCAGATTGATTGAAAACGACATAACTATTGGCATTTGATATTTCATGACTATCTATATTACTTTGTATTAAAGACAACTCACTAGGTTTAACCCATGTTTCATATAGACACATACAATCGGCATGTACAAGTCTGGATAACATATAATCAAAGGATTGTTTGTAGCCGTGACAGTTAAAACTCCCTATTGAGATTGCCAGTTCTTTAATACCCGTATCTGTAGTCGTATGATGATGATTGGTGTTTTACGGCCACTTTTATGCACATGGTAGGCTAAATGGGCGGAGCGACCTTCAAAGGTAATGAAGCGAAGTCAAAGCTGAAACACCCTTCAGATATGACCACGCCGAAATTCGAATTCAGGTGGTAGTGATCTGTGGCCCAACGCGCTACCAGTTAGACCACGAAGGCGCCTTGTTATATTATACGAGTTGGGTTTTCAGGCTCGGCCACACATTGTAACCTACTCTACGGCCCGATGAGTTAGAGTGTGTGACCCCTCACCCATTGTCATGTTGTGCGGGAGGTCGGACGTTCGAATCCTGGCCGTGGCACTAAAATAGGAGGGGTTTTCATCCAACCAGGTAAAAATGTTAACGCTTTCTCCGCCGAGTTTGCCATCCATTGAAATTCTGAATTTATTTGGATTAGTCCTCGTGGTGAGATAGTAAATTATGGACCATATTCACAACCCTCATATATATATATGCAAGACGGTAAATCACAATATATGTATATATTGTGTCTATAATTATAAAATAATTTTTTTTAAATTAAGGATTGAGATAAAATATTGACGCTATCTTCACTCTCCTGATGATGTTGGGCTTCAAGAAAGACTACTTCGGGATTACTCAGCCGGATGGTCTAAACTTTTATTGGTGCGTTATATATGTGGTTTCTCAAATTTGCAAAACCGCAATAATTTACAGCTGAACGTGGTAGAACTCATTGAGCTTTAAGATTAGAAGTAGAAATTGATTTAGCTTTTTTATGTTGAACAGTACAAAGAGAGGAAGGAGCTGTAGTGATTTTATTTGAACACCGTTAGTGTTTGTAGTCTGTTTACATACCTGAAATCGTCAATAAATCGAACAATCAATAACTAAAGCTGCTCAATTTCATCAAAGAAAAGCTCGGTGAAAAACATGAACATTAAAATAATAATGCAGCTTAACTGCTTTATGCTACAGTTACAGACATCCCTGCTGATTTGTTTAAGAATACCTCTAGGGAATAATCTTTTGGTCGTACTTTGTAACGTGGTTGGCCACATATCTCAACGACCTGAGTTCAAATCTCGGGGTTGGAATGTCTGAAGGGTGTTTCATCTTTCTGTTCGCCTCATTACCTTTGGATATTGCTCGACCCATTTAGCCTACGATGTGCACAAAGGTGGCCGTAAAACATTAATCATCATCAATAAAATGATTCATTATAAGATTTGACCAAATCAAAGATTTGTGATATTTTTCTTTTGAAGTTACGAATGTTCATTTGATTAAGTTTACATATAATGCTTTATCTGAGATTACAAAAATAAAACAGTTGTGAACCTGATGTACAAATTGGTATGGTATGGAAAACCGACATGTTTCCACGAATGCATATTGTACACATACTATACAACATCTCTAAGTGTATTTCGTAATCCATAAGCATCTGTATGTACCGAATATCGAGGAAGTAACACGTGTACTCAAGAAGCTTGATGTAAATAAAGCACGTGGATCAGACGGTATATACTCGGAACATAAAACATATGCTGATATGGCACTTGTACCTTAACTAGCTGTTTGCTTCTCTAGTGTTTGGCTCATGGATTACTGCCAGAGTCAATCATGTCCGTTGTACTTGTACTAATACTTCATGATAAAGCTGGTAATTACCGTCAAATTGCAATAACTACTGTGTTTAGGAAAATTATTATTCTAGGTAGAATTGAATTATTACTGAGTACTAATTCAGATCAGTTTGATCTCAAGAGGACACGTTATCCAAATCAGTTTATATACGTTTCAAAGGAAATCATTGACTTATATCGTCCACTTATTGGCAGTATATTAGTAACAGGATTGGAGTTTAACCTGGGTTAAATTGGTTTAGCCCATCTCGGCGGGTTAAAACCGGGTTAAACCTAGGTTTTACTAGTTTAATCAGGGTTAAACTTAGTTTTTACTAATTTAACTCGGGTTAAATTGGGTTTATCTCAGAATACTGTATATTGAATAACAAATTTAAATTTTTTATAGACATGAAAAATAGTTGTTTGAATGGTATGCATTTTTAAGATGTTAAGATGCTGCCAATGTGCACCAATCAACATAATCCAATATTTGAGATAATATGCTGTTAGTGGAAACAATTAGACACTATCAGTACCACACTGTAGTAATTATATAAGATGCTTTGATTTGTAGGTGGCCTGAACCAATTGATCTGTTCTATGATTGGTTGAGCTTGTTTGTTAAATTAGCTTCTGATTAACATAGATAATAAACGTTTAATTTACATTTAGTGTGTTTAATTAAATCAATTAGTTATGAATTGTGCCTAAAATGAGTTAAACTCGGGTTTAACCAAGTTTAGCCCCAAATGGGGGTTAAACCTGCCAACCCCGATTAGCAAGTTTTATTGATGCCAAAGGGTATCCGACAAAGTAACTCACATGTACTTAATGATGGGGAGTCCCTGAATACATATTACGAATATTGATTTACCGGTATAGGAATGAGAGCATATGTATAATGCGGGATTTGTAGCATTTTTAGTAAGAAATGGTGTTAGACGAGGTGGAATATTACTAGGTACATATTCGATGTATATTTAGATGAACTGAGTGACCCACTCAAGATTTGTAACGTTGGTTGTAATACGAATGCAGAATTTATTAATCGTATGATGTATATCGACGATCTCGTCTTGATGTCACCTTGATCAGCAGCACTATGTCAGTTATTACATGAATGTGAGAAATTTGGAACTAGTCATGATGTAAAATATAATGCGTAGAAAAGTGTTTATTATGATATTTAGATCTATAACCTTTAAAGGATTTAAAAAAACCTGAATTTAGATTAAGAGGGATTGCTTTACATGTTGTTGTCACGTCACATATCAATATCTTGGTCACTATATTACGGATGATCGATCAGATGATGCTGATATTAATAGAGAAAGTGGAATATTGTATGTCCAAGCGTTATTGCGAAACTTTAATATGTGGTCCTTAGAGGTGAACAATGGGATTGATGTTTTCATGCTGTACCCATGTATACCGCGGAACTTTGGTAGAATTACAGGAAACCCACTTTAAATAGATTAAGTATTACGTATCATAATGTTTTCGAGATGTTTATCGGTATGACCAAATATGTAAGTACCAGCTTCCTATTCTATATAATGTTGACTCGATAGTTCTGTTAACTGTTTTATTAAGCATATACTGGATACCAGTTTGAGATTTACGTTCGGGATAAGAAAACACTGGATCAAACTGTTGTATCTGAAATATTGAAGGGAACAACTATAAAATGAATAGTGCCGCGGGTCAAAATGTATGTTGTATACCGTATGCCCGATGCCACCACATGGACCTCAGATCTGCGTCTACTCTGTACACGTACACTCTCGACTCTGCAATTCAGTAGATATAAATATGTTGAGATATTATCGTGATCGACGTATTTTACTATTTATGTTGGCGTATAACATAAATCTATATATTGTAGTCTCCCATTAAGATTTCACGAGGAACAAAATACGATATTGTACAGGATTTAAACGTGTCTCTTGACCACTATCTTTCTCCGTTAACTCGGTCTTATTACGTTTTATTTGTTTTTCTTTCTTTCTGTCATTGTTATCATAGATGGGCCAGTAGTATGGGGGTTTCCAGGCCTGCTATTTCCAGCCAAATGTTTTCAATGCTGAATGAAAAATCAATCACCAATCTCGGAGCTGGACCACTCGAAAATGACATGGCGGAGGCAACATGGATGGGGACGCCTAAGCTACCTATAAGGTACTTCTTGATCAATGGTATTTTTGCCGAAGTTCAAAGTCGGCTTGTACTGTCAATCATTAGTTCTCTATATGGTGTTCAAGTTAATGTTTTAGGCTTCCTCAGGCAAATGTATTCGGTTGTGAAAGTCAGATTACAGATAACAGTTTCTCACATTACGTTCAGATATAGCTCACAGAATGTATATGTATTCCCTGATGCTTGTCCTATTTTGAAAAATCGAAGGGAAGCACTGCTCATCCTACAACATATTGTAGATACAGCAAAGAACACGGATATTGCTCATCTGGAGGAACTGCAGGCAAAGAAAGCTTATCCGCAGCCAACGAACTAACGGCAAAACAGGTCAAATGTCAAGAAAATTAAGGTCAAATCAACAGCACAAACATTACTGCTTCTGTTACTTCGGCTAGTGCTACCTTTGACCTATTTATCGATTATTTGTTCGATATTTTCAGTAGGATTATCCCTTTGGTAAAAGGATACACAACTGCTCTAAGTCGGGAAAAGTTTCAGGTTGTAGAAATATTTCTAACAACAACAATGTCAAGGCCGTTTAAAATGATAGACATGATGGGTAAAAATGTTTACGAAGGTAAGGGCATAATCTGTTTGTTTGGCTTTGTCTTGTCTTGTCAGCTGTAGGTCAGTTTGCAGGCTCGAATAACAACCCTCTTGCCGTACAATTCAACGATTCGTTTAGATCCCGGTGGAATATACAGGTGTATCAATCATTGGGGATTATAAAAAAACAACTAATTACCTGTCTCGGAACAAGACTTTAATGTGGCCAACCCTAATGAAATCAAATTAGTTTTGAGACAGCACCGTGTAATGATGCAGATAGTTGTACAAAGTTTGCTCTTAATACTTTTGTTCAGAGCATTGTTGAACACATTGCTGGATTATGTTTCATCTAATGGCACCAATCAGACCTTAGAATGTGAAGTTGTCATGAGCTCAATCATGAAAATTATTAAAAAAATTCTTGTATCGGATAGACTCCTCGTTTCTAGAATGTTAATAGATAGGTCATCCGAATTGTTTCCTGAATTGAATATCCATTTTGGGGGGAATGTTAGAGATTATTGCACACAAGCACACATACACAGTCAAACTCACTAATGTGTCTCTTACAGGTATCAGACACAAACTAAACAAAAATAGTTTTGTTTAAACAGGAGTGAATAAGTCATTGGAGCGCGTACTTTATATATTTTGGAAGATACATACACTCTGCGCCAAAGTACCTCATTTTGGGTTCAAGTGGTCAACCCAAAACTGTGTGTGGATATACCCCAGTAAATGACAAATTAGTGATAATATGATGACAATTACTACATGAGTCACCTTTTATGGTTTTGTTTCTTTAAGAATAACACAAAACATGTCCAATATAAAATGTTTCTAAATTATTCATATTCTTTTACGTCTATTAATGAATGTTGGACTATTTAGTATAAAGACTCTTATAGTTGGACATCCAGTTGTGGTATGGATGTAAACACTGAATTGTCTGAAATGTAGCTATAAATATAATGTATACATTTTGCCATATAATATAATATCTCCATTATTAGTGTGCATCAAAGGGTATACTACTGAAGGTTTTTTCATCCCACATATTCTAATAGGTGGTTTTTATGGGTGTCTAATTCAGTATAGACAGGTTCCTATCAACATTTCCCCTGCACGAGCATAAAAAAAAAAAAAGGTTTAGACAGATGAGACCAGTACGACAATATTATCTTCAGTGTATTCATTAGTAACGATGTCTGCAAACGTGAATTAGAATATAAACCTAAGAAGAGCAATATTATTTGTTACTTTGCCGCCCAGGATTTTTCAAATCGGACCAAAAAATAATTAAGTTATCCGCAAATGAACGTTTTATTTCCTAACATTAAAATTGTTTATTGCTGTCAATGAGCTCACTCATGTATTTTTGTTTTGTCCTGACCGGAGGTCCATGGCAGCCCCATCAAATGCCATTGAATGTGCGGTATGTTTCCTTTCCTTTGGCGTCAGTGGCAGCCGTCGTTTATCATTTAAATATCGTGGGTATTATTTGCATATTGTTATTGTTTACAACATCGTGCTTCATTATGATTTATTGATTTCTGAAAAAATTAATCCTCTACTTTGGATGTCCGCCAAACGACTAATATCTGGCCATTTGTTGTCATAGTTTGCTACTTTATCAGTACAGATCATTATGGGGAAAGTAAGCTATGGTACATTGTGACGTTTATTTGAGAAAACTTCCAGGTAAAACCGGAGAGGATATGGGTAAAACCTGGATTATTGTCCTGTCCGGAATACAGCGGGAACGACACACAACCTAATTATAATCCACTGATCCCGGATTCTGAGCTATCTCCCGGATTTACTTAATGATGTTGAAATCGATGTACTGGCGTTTGAAGCGGCTTCTTCCCAAACTGGTAGTCATCTTGTTAATATCCCAATTGTTGTTGTTACTCGCAGCATCGAACCGTTATCTGACATTCTGGAAACATTGTCATCGCGGCCCAACATCGGCAAGGGGGCGTCAGTCTCAACTGACTGATCAAAGTATCCAGACAACACCGAGTATCCTGGAATGGCTGGCTAATGATGACACAATAGGAGAGAACGCTTTGCTGTTGGATGACAATATCGAAGTTGGTCAGGAATACTTTTCACTGCAAGTTACCGAAGACGACATTGAGGACTTTACGGTGGTTAGTATTGTTAATGTTGATTTTTGTGTTTCTCGCAAAGGATGGGTGTCGAAAGGATTTCATTGACCTTGCCTAACAAAGGAAACAACCACATATAATAGATCGATTACTCATGGCCAAAGGTTAAATACCATTTCATACATTAACAGAGATGGAACCAGACCTAATTGGTTGTGCTTTTGTTTTGGTATTTTATTGCCTTTTTGACAATTTTGTTTCTGAGGCATCAAAATGCATTGCTGTATTTGTCCATTTTAGTGTCCACTTTGTTGTCTATCAAACGTGATTTAAAACGATAAAGGTTTTATATTATTATTTCTAAGCCAGCTTCATATATATATATAAATATATATAATCTGAAATTATATTATTTTGTTTATTTATTTTGAGTAATTCTCGAAATATTTGAAATATCGACTGTTTTATCGTTCATTCAGTGAGGCACTTAGGTGATGTCATTGAAGTGGCAGGTGGAAATAAACTTCGTATATTTTCCGTGATCATATCCTAAACAGCAAAATTCCAGTTATTTAGTAAGGTTTACACCAGGCCAGCCCAACGACCATATTTCAATCTAAATCGTGTATTCATTGAACAGCCGATGATATGTAACACCGTAGGTGACGTAGAGCTGAACATTTCTTCAAAACTGGCTCATTCGCTCTAATCATGAAACAACCTTCCGATTCCCACACCTACAAAAGTAAGCCAAATTATTTTGACCTCTGAACTCTTTTTCCTATAACCATCACGTTCATACATTAAAATCTGAGTAAGTAGTATGCAATGATAATGATTTATCGATATTAAGTGATAAAAATAATGACATCTTTTGGGAACATTATCAGTCAGCAAAGTTTCTGTAACGACATAAAGTGAATTCGGCTTTGGAAGTAACAAAAACATTAGTTTTAAAGCTATTTGTGGATATTAGATAATAATCTACAAACATTTTAATACCAGTTCTAGTCGAGCAAGATTGATATTTAAGCGCGGCTATTAATCGTCCTTATACAGTACTTAATATAAGTTTATATATTATCCACGACAGAAACTTCCTCGTCTGCTGCCAAATTACAAGAATCCATGTTGGATGGAGATGGTCCCTCGGCAGTTTTCCTATCTAAGAGACGCCTTCTACTACAAATATTATCAGTCTAACCCAAAGAGTCGGCCTCATGGAGCCTGGAATTATACATTCAACAAGATGGAGGAACTGATCCAGGCAAGAAAGAAGAACAACACAGAACAAAGGGGGTGGAGAATACGTTGTTTTCCATATTTCTTCATACCGGGATTTACAAAGAGTGGAACCAGTGACCTATACAAGACGTTGATGATGTTTCCCGATTTTATTTCTGGCATTAAGAAGGAACCAAAATATTGGAACCAAGAACGCCTTCGTCCTCCAAGTCAGCCCGGTGACTATTAATTTATTATGCAATGCTACTTAACACTCGAGTGGGTATTATTTTTGTTGTTAGTCGAAATAAAAATTTCCCCTTCGAAATATCCAGCAAAATTTAACAAAAAATTTACCCCGTTACTGTCGTATATACCCTATAATTATTTAAAACCCCCGTGAAAGGATGGGTAAAATAAGTCGGCACTTTTACATACAAAGCTCATTGCAATGGTATAAGTGTAATTATTTCGCAGAGTAAAAGACGTTCTTGTTTACATGTCTGTGGATTTCTGACGATCAATCTTGATAAATTAAAAACAAATCTTTCTCAATCAGCAATTGGTCAATATAAATGGGACTAATTCGCCGATCCATGTAGCAGAATGTAAAATGGCCAAGCATATGTGTAATTACCTTAAAATACACGTTATCTCTCTCTCTCTCTCTCTCTCTCTCTCTCTGTGTGTGTGTGTGTGTGTGTTAATGGATAGGCTATGTCACACAATGTTTAATATCGCTTATTGAGAAACAGGATCGGTTTTAGTTTGGTGGAACATTTTATAATAGTTGAGATATATGATTTGCGTGGATCTTAATTGCGCGGGTACCTTGTTTGTCTTCGGTGCTGATCACATTTTGGGACATAAAGCCGCGGGAAAATTCTCTAGGAAAAAAGTCCACAAACTGAATAATGAGTTAGATTAATGGGTCATTGTAATGTAGACAAGTGGACATTCATGGCAAAAAGACAACCACCTAGAGAAACATATTAGCATGCATACATAGATACATACATATATACATACATAGATACCTAGATACCTAGATACATACACACACATATATATATATATATATATATATATATACGCATAGATACACAGATACATACATACATACATACATACATACATACATACATACAGACACACAGACAGACAGACAAACATATAGTCAAATAGATAGATAGATAAAAGAGGGATTCAGCACGTATTTGTAGATTATTTCTCTTTTTCTACTTTATTTCTAATTATTATACAGATATGCTACCAGCCCCAAGATTTTCTGATTATTTGGACTTGTACGATGCTGCATCGGAACAAATACGACAAGATGTAAAGTGACAGAAGGGAGCAGCATCCATTATCATCCTCGTATTATAGGTCAGTATGTGTGACTGTTAATAGACAAATTAAAAACAAAACAATCAACCGTGACGGTCTATTAGCAAGCAACATGTACAAAAATAGACAGTTAGCAAATAGATATATCATATGAGTTAAATGATTTTGTGGTGATAAATTTCATTTCAGTATTTATTGGTATTTATTGATTGGATGGTTAAGGATATTATTATTATTATTATTATTATTATTATTATTATTATTATTATTATTATTATTATTATTATTATTATTATTATTATTATTATATTATTATTATTATTATTATTATTATTATTATTATCCATTCAATTCCTTTACTATAATTAATCTATTATTGGCTAAACTTTGTCCAGGAGACTTTGATCCGATGGTTATTTGGAAGACGCCAATGTGGCATTTAATCAAAGGAAACGAAAAGAGGAATGAGCCCAGGTATCTGACGCAGCATCATCTCTACAGTATCAATCCTCAGATTAAGATAATTGTCTTAATGAGGAATCCTGTAGACAGGTTAGTATCAGTACTAAGTAGGCCAGGCCGAGCAGTCAGATCGATAGTATTACAGTAAACGTCTTTCAATTTGTTCGAATTGTTGGAGTCAAGGAATATTTTGTACGTGATAATAAATCGCAAAACTAGTTCGGATATAAAAATTAGTTCCAGTTAGATAGTACTTTATGGTACATTGTTGACCACCCCTCACCCTTCAACGCCCCTCACCTTTCAAATACATAATTAATATCCTGTCTGTGTTCATCTATGAATAGCCATCTTCAGTATTTTTCTGTAGAATATCATCTTAACAAAGTCATAATAAAATCGTTCTATAACACCACCTTACCTGTTTCCTTTAAGCTAACTGTACATATGCCTAATATCTAACGTGACAGAACAAAGATCAATTTTAGATACCCCTATTATTGTTTTGAAAACAATTCGGTTTATTTATGTCCATTTAAACAATCTCTTTCAGAACGTATTCCCATTATAAACATTTCAACGGCAAGAAAAATAAGACTGTCCAGGCATTGCAGTTCCACAAAGACATGATCAAGGCATTATTTAAATTGAACGAGTGCATCAACAGACGTCCAATCAGAGAATGTGTCCACAAGAATTGGGTACGAGCATCTGAAATATATAAATATTTTAAATCTTCCTTTGACTAATATTTGATAACAACTGCGTGTGTCTGTGGGTGCATAATCTCCGTCCCGTGCTGTAGTATTAAATACAACAACAACAACAACAACAACAACAACAACAACAACTACTACTACTAACTAATAATAATAATAATTAGTTGTAGTTGTTGTAGTAGTAGTAGTAGAAGTCTCCGTGCAGTAGAATTAAATGAGGAACATCCTCATCTTCTTTATTTGACTGTCATTTCGAGCTTTATTATTATTATTATTATTATTATTATTATTATTATTAGTAGTAGTAGTAGTAGTAGTAGTAGCAGCAGCATCAACATTAGACATTAGTAGTAGTAGTAGAAGCAGCAGTAGTAGAAGTAGTATTAGTATCGTTTTCCCTAAACCATTCTTTCTTTAACAGGGTAATGAAACAAATACCATGAAGTCATTAATCGGCGGCATGTACCATGTCTTCATAGAGCACTGGCTCAGCGTGTTTCCGAGGGAACAGTTCTTGTTCATCAAGTCAGAAGACTATTTTAACAACAGAACCGCTACATTGTTGGAAGTATTCAGCTTCCTTCAGACCGGTAGGCTAAACATCACATAACACCAACGTGCCACATCCTCACAAACATCATGAAATACATCATCGCACAAAGAATTGTGCATGGCGTGATTATGCAGGTTTTCGTAAATATGTACCCAAAGGCTCAATCATCACCCACGGATTTTGAATTAATTATATAAACCATCATTGGCATATTGATAACAATATTGGAAATGGGGGAGAAATATAACCAATACAGGTTGTCTTCCCACTATATATATATATATATATATATATATATATATATATATATATATATATATATATATATATATATATATATATATATATATATGAGAGAGATACACTAAGGGTTCTCAATGTTCCCCAATTCTTGCCTTCCTAATATGTCAATGATTTTGAAGCTTTGAGTATCGTTCAGTAGAATAAAAGTTTCATAGAACATCATTCAACTCAGAACATTACCATTAGAAGCTAGTATAAAGTTTTCAGTTGTTATTCCCTCCTCCCTACCAAGAGCCAAAACATTATTTCATAAATACTTTTGTTTAAATTCAGTGATGCCTAAACGAGATGAAGTATTATCTTTAATTATCACATTATAAAAAAGATTTTTTACTTATGAAATTATTTACAGTTTAGACATTTAAATTACTTCGATTACTCACTTCTTCTGTTTACATAATCCATTTCATTTGCTTACAGATAAGCAAGGCATAGAACATCTTCTAAGAGACGTGTATCATCTTCCTGCTACACATCGCTCTATTCAGCTTACAATGACAAACGAAACTAGGAACCTCCTCGGTAGGTTTTTCCGACCAAGAAACATGAAGCTAGAATCTCTGCTAAACGACGACAGATGGCGCTGGGATAAATAAATATTGATAAAACAGCTCATATTTGGATTTTCAGTGAATATCTGTCTTGGCACCCCAACGTTGTTTTTTCTCTTCATAAATATGTATTCAGTTGCCCAATTTAATATATTGTGCAGGGACCGCAAATAATTACACAACGGTCCTTTTCTGATTGTCTGTAAGAGGGTGGAATCATGATTGTAAATAATCAATTAACAACAATCTCTCACCTGGAGATGCTGCTGATAAAAAATGCACAATGAGTGAAGATCGACCCTTATAGCTAACGAGAAAGCCACTGTTCCATAGGTCAGTAGTGAGATCCGTGGGTAGTGATAGCGTTTCTAAGATCAGTCAATCAATGACAATTCGATGATGTAAGAGTGAACGATAAGTTGGCAAGAAGGAAATCTAAACCAAAATATTTTGAATTGAACCTGATAGCCTTATTTGGCGACCTTTGTGACCTTGGGATGTCGACTGGGTTAAATATGATGATGGAAGATTATGAATAATAATGATGTGGGACTTCTGGATTTCAGCAAGGTTAACTTTATTGCCACATGAGACCATCGGGATTATCTAAATTCCTGATTTTCATTAGATTGAGAACTGCTCAAAATATTCTGTAACAGTCACAATTCAGACGCATATGACAATGTCCGTCGAACGTCATCATTCTTTTAATGTGCGCTGAACATGATACTGATGCTTTATGTAATATTTGTTGATGTTACTTAGTTATGTTTACATCAACACAGAATCTGACTTAAGTTATAAAATATTCCTTAAATATTTCTAAGCTAAGGTGTGACAGCGCGTTAATGACACCGGGGACAATTATTTGCAAACATACAGGCTGTCGTGTATTACAATGGATATATTTTTATTATCAGTGCTAATAAGAGAAAATGGTCGTACAAAGCAAACTGTTTCAATAATTAGTCCGATGATGAACCGCCCATCATTTAATATGTCCATTATCCCAATTATTAGAGTTCGTCATTCTGATCGGGACACTTGATCTTCTCCAGTTACGTGTCAATCGAAGTATGAAATTAGAATTTGTAATTGACACATATTGATCATAACAGCTGGAGTTTTGACCTTATCTTGGGCACTGTTTTACCCAAAAGCAATACTCGGATTAAAATAATTTAGATGCATACAATTAGTTTAGGGACACAACCGTTTACATGATCTGATTTTTTGGCAAGGAGTAAATATTCCGCTAAAAATGCATGCCGAGCTCAGCGCTTTGCTCACAAGGAGAATCGTAGGTCTGAAACCAGTCGCCAGTTATTATCCCAGATGAAAACAGGCAGAAGTTGCGCACAGCGGGACTTTAGTTGTCCTTCATCTCACTTGGAAATAACGAAATGGCTGCTTATAATAATATTGACTTTCCTATTGTTAAGTTTTAAAGAGACTTTAGAATATATCACGGTCACTTTTACTAATGCTTCCGAGTTATTTTCGGGAAATAGTAATTCCACATCTATGAAGGCTTACCAACAAAATGGTACCACCATCACCCATCAGCACGTGTTTACGGTTGCCGACGAAATTGAAATAAATGCTGGATATTTCTCGATGGAAGTAACTGAAGAGGCCATTGAAACATTCTCTGTGGTGAGTAGTAATCTAGCTGGAATTTGGTCAAACGTGTTTAAAGGAACAATTCACTTTCATTTAAAAGTTTCGGAAATAATACAAAAATGTTCGCCCAAATGATTCAATTCCAAGTCCTGCTGAATCGATTAAAATCATTTGTAACCAGACACAGGCCGCATGCTCTTCCACAGTCTCATCAGGTCTTTGTATACGTTCATTAAAGACTAACCGTTCATGAATAAGGTTTTTCTACGGGATGAAATGTTCGTTAAATTTAAGTACAACGGTGCTGCAGTCATCGTTTCTCTCATTAACGTCTTCTGTTCCACGTCCATCAGTTGTCGGAACACGTATTTTCCCATACTATAATGTATTATATATTTCTCAGGCCTTTTGGGCACCCATAGAATACAACAAAGAACCTTTCTGTACGTTTCCTTCTTCTATGTCGACTTTCGTCGTGATATGAAATTCGTCGAAATCTGCAAGCCACTCTTCCTATTCATCGGCTTTGTAGCTGAATTTCGATGCTGGGTCAAACCTTGCCATTGTTTTTGTTATACTTCCGACACTATGTTCGTGTTTGTAATTAACATATTACAACAGATTACTGTTGATGTAAAACGTCTTAAATAGAAACACGATGATTACCTCGAACTGTATTAGCACATTGCCTGAAAACTATACAACACGCATGCGCGCTAGACATAGCGGGTAATTTTTATTTATTCGATTGTTCGACATAGAAAAGAGGTTACCAGAACGCATTCGATAATTTGTTAAATAAACAAATACTTTCTGGATGTTTGTAGGGCATTACTCTATAAGCTACATCACGGGACCAAGCTCCCAAATCACCCAATCAATATTTATATTTACCGTTACATGTATATTCCTCTCTGTTTACATTTGAACAGAAGCTTCCTACACTCTTGCCAAACTACAAGAATCCATGTTGGATGGAGATGGTCCCTCGACAGTTTTCCTATCTAAGAGATGCCTTCTACTACAAATATTATCAGTCTAACCCAAAGAGTCGGCCTCATGGAGCTGGAATAATACATTCAACAAGATGGAGGAACTGATCCAGGCAAGAAAGAAGAACAACACAGAACAAAGGGGGTGGAGAATACGTTGTTTTCCATATTTCTTCATACCGGGATTTACAAAGAGTGGAACCAGTGACCTATACAAGACGTTGATGATGTTTCCCGATTTTATTTCTGGCATTAAGAAGGAACCAAAATATTGGAACCAAGAACGTCTTCGTCCTCCAAATCAGCCCGGTGACTATTAATTTAGTACACAATGTTACTTAATACTAAACTTACTACAATTTTCATATGGGTTATTGCACAGCGTTTGGTCACTATATCGGGGATAAAAGAGCAATTGAATGGGTATTAAATTTTACTAGTCGAGACGGTAGCTGATTTATTTAGTAAATCGTTATATTATACAAAAATGACCGAAGCTGTCGCCAGATTTAGCCTATAATTAACTTAAAGTCACAATAAGGCCACTATAGCCATAATGCAGTAGGGGCAAATCCGTGAAAAGCAATAGCAAAATAAGTCGGCACTTTTCCAAGTTCGCTGTTCTGCGCAGGTGCTTAGCGAATATACAAAGTTCATTGCAATGGTACAAGTGTATCTATTTCGCAGAGTAAAAGACGTTCTTGTTTACATGTCTGTGGATTTCTGACGATCAATCTTGATAAATTAAAAATAATTTTTTCCAATCAGCAATTGGTGAATATAAATGGGACTAATTCGCCGATCCATGTAGCAGAGTGTAAAATGGTCAACCCTATGTGTAATTTACCTTAAAATCCAAAAACACAGAGATAATGATAGAAAAACAAATAGACAGACGGCTATAAGAGGGATACAACAAGTAGTTGTAGATATATTTATCTTTTTTACACTTTATTTCTAATTATTATACAGATATGTTACCAGCCCCAAGATTTTCTGATTATTTGGACTTGTACGATGCTGCATCGGAACAAATACGACAAGATGTAACAGTGACAGAACGGGGCAGCATCCATTATCATCCTCGTATTATAGGTCAGTATGTGTGACTGTTTATAGGCAAATTAAAAACAAAACAATCAACCGTGACGGTCTATTAGCAAGCAACATGCACAAAAATAGACAGTTAGCAAATACTACGGTCATTGATGAGTATATGTGTATATGATATATAGTCCATACTGAAATAGATATATCATATGAGTTAAATAATACTGTGGAGGTTCCTTGTACTTTGTCTAGGAAATTTTATTTTATTGGTTTTGGACGTATGTTTGATTGTATGATTCAGGATATTATTATTATTATTATTATTATTATTATTATCCATTCAATTCCTTTACTATAATTAATCTATTATTGGCTAAACTTTGTCCAGGAGACTTTGATCCGATGGTTATTTGGAAGACGCCAATGTGGCATTTAATCAAAGGAAACGAAAAGAGGAATGAGCCCAGGTATCTGACGCAGCATCATCTCTACAGTATCAATCCTCAGATTAAGATAATTGTCTTGATGAGGAATCCTGTAGACAGGTTAGTATCAGTACTAAGTAGGCCAGACCGAGCAGTGAGATTCGTAGAGTTCAGTAAACGTCTTCCAATTTGTTCGAATTGTTGGAGTCAAGGAATATTTTGTACGTGATAATAAATCGCAAAACTACTTCGGATATAAAAATTAGTTCCAGTTATATAGTACTTTATGGTACGTTGTTGACTGCCAATCACCTTCAAGGCCACTCGTCTTTCAAATAATAATTAATATCCTGTCTGTGTTCATCTACGATTAGTCAGCCCCAGTATTTTTCTGTAGAGTATTATGGTAACCATGTAAACAGAGTCACGATAAAAAAATTCTATAATGCCTTCTTACCTGTTTCCTTTAGGCCAACGCCTAACATCTAACGTGACAGAACAAAGATCAATTTTAGACACCGACGAAGCGGTATAAAGAAACACTTAAATATCCTGGGTTTTGAAAAAATTGATTTATTTATGTCCATTTAAACAATCTCTTTCAGAACGTATTCCCATTATAAACATTTCAACGGCAAGAAAAATTTGAATGTCCAGGCATGGCAGTTCCACAAAGACATGATCAAGGCATTATTTAAATTGAACCAATGCATCAATAGACGTTCAATCAGAGAATGTGTCCATAAGAATTGGGTACGAGCAGGTCTAATATTTAAATATTTAAAATCTTCCTTTGACTAATATTTGATTACTTATATTTAACAACTGCGGAGCAGGGACTTGCATGCTCCATATATTCGTGTATGTGTTCATATTTACTTACCTGTGGATCTTTTCTTGTTCTTACACCTGACAACTGATAAGATCTTTTCTTTACCAAATATGGCATCCGTTATACATTTTCAAATATTTAGAATTAGTATCCGTGCAGTAGAATTAAATTAGGAACATCCTCATCTTCTTTATTTGACTGTCATTTCGAGCTGTGTTATTATTATTATTATTAGTAGTAGTAGTAGTAGCAGCAGTTATAGTAGTAGTAGAAGCAGCAGTAGTAGAAGTAGTACTAGTATCATTTTCCCTAAACCGTTCTTTCTTTACCAGGGTAATGAAACAAATACCATGAAGTCATTAATCGGCGGCATGTACCATGTCTTCATAGAGCACTGGCTCAGCGTGTTTCCGAGGGAACAGTTCTTGTTCATCAAGTCAGAAGACTATTTTAACAACAGAACCGCTACATTGATGGAAGTATTCAGCTTCCTTCAGACCGGTAGGCTAAACATCACATAACACCAACGTGCCACATCCTCACAAACATCATGAAATACATCATCGCACAAGGAATTGTGCATGGCATCATATTGCAATTTATCATCAATATTTACCAAAACGTGCAATCATCACAGACAGATTCTGAATTATTTATATAAAATATCGCACTTGATTCAGACATAATGTCGATGAAAATATCACGCCCTTAAATTTCGCACTTAACCAAATATATAGTAATCGTTGCTATAATGTCATATATATATATATATATATATATATATATATATATATATAGTGGTAAGAGGCGCCAATTTTATTAAAAATAGATGGGTGATGGAGTCTGAGGATTAGAAACATTATGGTTAGTGGGTAGAGTAGAAAAATTATTATTATTGTTGGTCCGTTTTGTGCAAATCTATGTATGGTGGTGGATGGGTGTCAGAAAATTGAATACCATGTATATGTTATGTAGAATCATGAGGAAATGAATCTCATCGGAGATTAACATCGAAAAAACATCGTTTTAATTTTGTCAATATCATCGTGAACGGTAGTGACATCTGACGTGTGTACAATAAATGTTTGCGGTATGTTATTTCTCCAGGGGACAATATATCCTTTTACTTCGGTTTATAGCCATACAACAAATCACTAATTAAAACATAATATAGTATGAATATTATCACAAATGCATACTTCTAGAAAGCTAACAGGTCATACACATAAAATATATTTATTACAAACCTAGATAAAGTGTATTAATCTGAACAAATGTATTATAACTAACTTTGTACATGGCATACAAAATGAGACTACTTGATAAAACAGAAGCAGTTCATATAGAGATGCCGTATATAATGGGGAATATTAACACGAGCTTAATTTTAAATTATGGGTGGTTAGGTGTAATAAAATAATATAAACCCCAAATGAAGTTATTATCCAGCTATGTCTGAATCTAATGACATTAAAACCACGGTATTTTGCCTATTCAGACCCTTTAAGCTAAATGTTTAGGCCACATAGTCCATTTGGATGCTGCGTACTATCCTATTTTATCCGGGGCACACTATAATGCCCAATGCAGAAATAAGCAATTTCTCCAGGGGACAATATATCCTTATACTTCGGTTTATAGCCATACAACAAATCACTAATTAAAACATAATTATTATCACAAATGCATACTTTTAGAAAGCTAACAGGTCATACACATAAAATATATTTATTACAAACCTAGATAAAGTGTATTAATCTGAACAAATGTATTATAACTAACTTTGTACATGGCATACAAAATGAGACTATTTGATAAAACGGGAGCAGTTCATATAGAGATGCCGTATATAATGGGGAATTTTAATACGAGCTAAATTTTAAATTATGGCTAGTTGCGTGTAATAATAAAATATAAACTTGGTTGGTGGGTAAAACAAGTGCTTCCGCCACCCCGTACAATTATTTCTGGAATAGCTCTGGAATAGTATGTTTAGAATTTTAAATTACTTCGATTAATCACTCCTTCTGTTTACATAATCCATTTCCTTTGTTTACAGATACGGAAGGCGTACAACATCTTCTAAGAGACGTGTATCATCTTCCTGCTACACATCGCTCTATTCAGCTTACAATGAGAAACGAAACTAGGAACCTCCTCGATAGGTTTTTCCGACCAAGAAACATGAAGCTAGAATCTCTGCTAAACGACGACAGATGGCGCTGGGATAAATAAATATTGATAAAACAGCTCATATTTGGATTTTCAGTGGATATCTGTCTTGGCACTCCAACGTTGTTATTCATCTTCATAAATATGTATTCAGTTGCCCAATGTAAATATACAATTATGAAGACTCTCTCAGTAAAAGATGCTTTTGAACACAAATATAAAGTGAGTGAAGATCCACCCATAGCTAATGAGAAAGCCATTGTTCCAAAGGTTGATAGTCGGATCCGTGTAGAGTGATATATCATCTAAGATCAGTCAATCAATGATAATTCGATGATGTAAGAGCGAACGATAAATTGGCAAGAAGGAAATCTCAACCCAAACATTCTGAATTGAACCTGTTACTCCTTTACGGCCACTTATGTGAACTTGGGATGTTGACTAGGTCAACTATGATATGGGAAGATTGTGAATAATGATGATGAGGGACTTCTGGATCTCAGCAAGGTTAACTTTATAGTCATAAAAAACCATCAGGAGGATGGCTGCTGGATTCTTCAAATTCTAAATTTTATCAGATCTAAATTCAAGAAATGAAACATTTAAGTGGACACCTCTCTTTTATTAATACATGCTGCATACATTGTGTAAAATTATATGTTAAATTGTTTAACCAATATACATTATGAAATTCTACACATTTTGTAATCTTTACATATTTTATTTACAACATCTCTCTTCTTTATTACCATATCTCAAAGAGAGTAACTAATCTAAACTAACTAAATGCTAAAATTAATGGCGGGAGGGAGGAGCCCATTTTACCGTGTTATCACTTACATGTGGTGTTATCAATATACAGGGACCAAAATGATCCAGAAGTTTGTAATATATATATATATATATATATATATATATATATATATCCAGATACACACACCGACATCCGCACCCCATGTGAACTTTTAACCAATTAAAATTAGCTCAATATAGTCAACACTGTGCCAAATGCATTCACTATATAGATGTAACAAATGATTCTGATTAGGTATCTAATTAACTACACTTAAATGTAGACGGAAATTAATGAACAGACGTGACATTTTACTCTCAGAATTATTAACATATACATTTGGTAAAATTATATTTTTATATATACCATACATATGATCCAGAACGTATTTTGTTGGCTATGTGATGATCAGAAAAAATGAATAGTCAAAATAAATGTTTGTTTTATTATGAGAGTTGTACTTCAAAATGTAAATGTTAAAATCGCCACTCATGGTACTGTGTTCGGATTCATTTTAAAGTGTATGTGTTGCTTTGTAAATAAGCCAATAACTCCATGATTTCCATCATTACGACACCTGGAGATGATTTAATGATACAGAGGTAAAGCCAGATGTTGATCTTTGTCACAATTAAGTAGTTCACTGAATCCGATAAAATCAAATGCAAAAGTTTCATTTTGTAGTCGATGAAGTAAGTGATGAAATGAATCCCAGTTTGTTGATAAACTGCAGTAGTTCAGATGAAATTAAGAAGTTGAGTTAAGTAAATGTTTTGTTTCCTCAGAGAACTGCTCAGGTTCATAATAATCACAGTCAAAGCAACTGAAAGATAAGACTCATAAAGAGATCTTAAATTAAATATGTTGTTTACTCTGACCTGGTCCATTGAAATGTTACTTGTCATTAATTAGCACCACACCTGTCCCCATCAGACTGACACCGAATATGCACCGAACTGCCACATAATGGAATGGGTACAGATTTAAACAATTAGTGGTTGTGTATAAATGTATAACAAGCGAAGTATAAACGTGAAAACAAATGAAATTTGCTTTGGAAGGTATATTTTGTAAACTTATGTTGAGAACAACTGACGGTTATCCTATCTACCAATACTAGAGAAATAATATGTTTCTTACATTTCAGTAGTTATCAATGAAAGTATATACCTATAGCCTATATAAGTATGCACGAATGTTCACATACTCATACTCACATACACATATACGCCACTCACTCCAAACAAAAGCGCCACCCATCCTGAATGCCTTCGGAATTCTGGAGTGAGACACAACCTTCTGTCCCTATCTACTATGTCATGTACATACATACATGTACATGGACATATATATATCCACAGCAGTACATATTCATTCAGACATGCAAATACACGTCCTTTTGAAGTTGATCAGGAAACGATCACCGTAATAAGGCCTAACTACACCGACAAAATACCTTACGAACTTCAAGAACCAAACATAACCCCAAAATACAATACTTACAAATCACCAGTACATTTACAAAATATAATGTCTAGGAATTATAATAGTGGCTATATGGAAAAACAAAAACAAATAGCCCTAAAAATAATAAGAATTCCCAAACTCACCCGCCAAACTTAGCCGATTTATAGGTTTTCTTATTTGTAGTAACAGTTTGCTAATACAACTATATAATTATACGGTCAACCAAGCGCATCGGAGGTTAAACAATGACGTACAACAATATATGTACAGTTATATACGGATGAAGGAGTACGATTAAAAACAAAACTAGAGCCACGTGCTTGAGAGGATAAGTGTACAAATGAGTGATAATAACATTGAGATATAGGAATATAATATAAATATAATATAATATCAAGTAATAATTCTGAACTACACGCTATGATAAGCCATTAATAAGCTATAAGCTCGTGTAGCTATGAAATAGTGAGAGAACACACTTAAATATTATGTACAAGCATAACTACACTACGAATGTGAACCTCCCTCACACACATACATGCTTATTTATACATACAAAGGGGTTTGGTATTAAAAATGAAATGTTCAGTAATGTAATTTTGATTTACAACTTGAGATAATTTTAATATATAAACAATTTGTACTTTTAGAACATAATAGTCAAGGTATAATTAATGGCTGAAGTAGAATGACACATTAGTAAGTTAATAATATATTATTTATTATAGTTTATTATCTTGATATAATAAATATACAGTTATTTTATCTATTTTAGACTGTTTTTCTCTTTTCAGTTGGCGATGCGCATAAATGAATCATCATTCTGTTTGAAATAAATAGTGCCATCTTTGGTCCATATTTGTTTGGTTTTTGAGTTACGGTGTAATATATATATATATATATATATATATATATATATATATATATATATATATATATATATATTTTGAAAGATTCACCCAGAGACCATGATACCACAAGTGAGCCTTTAACACTGTTACACCACCAAATAGCATACAAGTAAACCACATAGTGAGATGACAAATGTATTCTGATTGCTATTTAGGAATTTACACCCGTTCAATATTTAGAACTGGCAATAAAATTGCTCAAAATATTCCCAAACAGTCACAATTCAGACGCATATGATAATGTCCGTCGAACGTCGTCATTCTTTTAATGTGCACTGAACATGATACTGATGCTTTATGTAATATTTGTTGATGTTACTTAGTTCTATTTACAACAACACAGAATCTGGCTTAAGTTATAAAATATTCCTTAAATATTTCTAAGCTAAGGTGTGACAGCGCGTTAATGACACCGGGGACAATTATTAGCAAACATACATACAGACTGTTGTGTATTACAACGGATATATTTTATTATCAGTGCTAATAAGAGAAAATGGTCGTACAAAGCAAATTGTTTAAATAATTAGTCCGATGATGAACCGCCATCATTTAATATGTCCATTATCAGAATTATTATAGTTCGTCATTCTGATAGGGACACAGGACACTTGATCTTCTCCAGTTAGGTGTCAATCGAAGTATGAAATTAGAATTTGTAATTGACACATACCGACCATAACAGCTGGAGTTTTGACCTTATCTTGGGCACTGTTGTACCCCAGCAATATTCGGATTACAATAATTTAGATGTATACTATTCGTTTAGGGACACAACCGTTTACATGATCTGATTTTTTGGCAAGGAGTAAATATTCCGCTAAGAATGCATGCCGAGCTCAGCGCTTTGCTCACAAAGAGAATTGTAAGTCTGAAACCAGTCGCCAGTTATTATCCCAGATGAAAACAGACAGAAGTTACGCACAGCGGGACTTTAGTTGTCCTTCATCTCACTTGGAAATAACGAAATGGCTGCTTATAATAATATTGACTTTCCTATTGTTAAGTTTTAAAGAGACTTTAGAATATATCACGGTCACTTTTACTAATGCTTCCGAGTTATTTTCGGGAAATAGTAATTCCACATCTATGAAGGCTTACCAACAAAATGGTACCACCATCAGCCATCAGCACGTGATAACGGTTGCCGACGAAATTGAAATAAATGCCGGATATTTCTCGATGGAAGTAACTGAAGAGGCCATTGAAACATTATCTGTGGTGAGTAGTAATCTAGCTGGAATTTGGGAAAGGTGTTTAAAGGAACAATTCACTTTCATTTAAAAGTTTCGGAACTAATACAAAAATGTTAAGCGAAATGATTCAATTCCAAGTCCTGCTGAATCGATTAAAATCATTTGTAATCAGACACTGGCCGCATGCTCCTCCACAGTCTCGTGAAGTCTTTGTATACTTCATTAAAGACTAACCGTTCATGAATAATGTTTTTCTTCGGGATGAAAAGTACAACGGTGCTGCAGTCATCGTTTCTCTCATTAACGTCTTCTGTTCCACGTCCATCAGTTGGCGGAACACGTATTTTCCCATACTATAATGTATTATATATTTCTCAGGCCTTTTGGGCACCCATAGAATACAACAAAGAACTTTTCTGCACACTTTCTTCTTCTTTGTCGACTTTCGTCGTGATATGAAATTCGTCGAAATCTGCAAGCCAATCTTCCAATTCAATCAATCAAACCGTGCCATTGTTTTTTTATACTTCCGACACTATGTTTGTGTTTGTAATCAACAGATTACAACAGATTACTGTTGATGTAAAGGTTTTAAAGAGAAACACAATGATGACCTAGAAAACTATTAGCACTTGGCCGGAAACAATACAACACCATGCGCGCTAGACATAGTGGGTAAATTTTATTAATTCTAATGTTTCGTCATAGAAAACAGGTTACCAGAACGCATTCGATAATTTGACAAATAAACAGCTACTTCCTGGGAAAATCAGATGGCCATGTTGAAACTTTGCAGTGATGGATGTCACATCCCACAAAGACGGGCAAATATGTTTGATACCATGTTGTAGATGTTTGTAGATAATTACTCTACAAGCTACACCACCAGACCAAGCTCCCAAATCACCCAATTAATATTTATATTTACCGTTACATGTATATTCCTCTCGGCTTACATTTTAACAGAAGCTTCCTACACTCTTGCCAAATTACAAGAATCCATGTTGGATGGAGATGGTCCCTCGACAGTTTTCCTATCTAAGAGATGCCTTCTACTACAAATATTATCAGTCTAACCCAAAGAGTCGGCCTCATGGAGCATGGAATAATACATTCAACAAGATGGAGGAACTGATCCAGGCAAGAAAGAAGAACAACACAGAACAAAGGGGGTGGAGAATACGTTGTTTTCCATATTTCTTTATACCGGGATTTACAAAGAGTGGAACCAGTGACCTATACAAGACGTTGATGATGTTTCCCGACTTTATTTCTGGCATTAACAAGGAACCAAAATATTGGAACCAAGAACGTCTTCGTCCTCCAAGTCAGCCCGGTGACTATTAATTTATTACACAATGTTACTTAACACTAAACTTACTACAATTTTCATATGGGTTATTGCACAGCGTTTGGTCATTATATCGGGGATAAAAGAGCAATTGAATGGGTATTAAATTTTACTAGTCGAGACGGTAGCTGATTTATTTAGTAAATCGTTATATTATACAACAATTACCGAATGTATCGTCAGATAGCAAAATAAGTCTGCACCTTTTTCATTTTCCCTGTATTGCGCAGGTGCTTTGGTGCATATACCAAGTTCATTGCAATGGTATAAGTGTAATTATTTCACAGAGTAAAACACATTCTTATTTACATGTCTGTGGATTTCTGACGGTCAATCTTGATAAATTAAAAACAAATCTTTCTCAATCAGCAATTAGTCAATATAAACGGGACTAATTCGCCGATCCATGTAGCAGAGTATAAAATGGCCAAACATATGTGTAATTACCTTAAAATACACGTTACTGAGTCTTTTCTCTCATCCTCTCTCTCTCTTTCTATGTGTCTGTGTGTGTGTGTTTGTTAATTAATAGGCTATGGCACACATGTTCCATGTTGCTTATTGGGAAGCATAATAGGTTCTAGTTTGGTATAAATTGGGGTATATTATTTGCGGGGAATTGAATTACGTGAGTACCTTATTTGGCTACGGCGCTGATCACATTTTGAGACATAAAGCCGCGGGGAGACGTTCTAGAAAAACAATCCACAAACAGAGGTATGAGACAGATTAATGGATCATTGTAATGTAGAGAAGTAGATAATGATGAAGGCATTCAAGCAGCAATCTAGAGACACATACCAGCAAGCATACAGACAGACAGACAGACAGACAGACAGACAGACAGACAGACAGACAGACAGACAGACAGACAGACAGACAGACAGACAGACAGACAGACAGACAGACAGACAGACAGACAGACAGACAGACAGACACTTAGAAAGACAGACATGCAGACGTACAGACAGACAGACAGACAGAGAGTTAGACAGACGGACAGACACGTAGAAAGACAGACAGACAGACAGACAGACAGAAAGACAGACAGACAGAAAGACAGAAAAGACAGACAGACAGACAGACAGACAGACAGACAGAAAGAAGAAAAAACAGACAGAAGACAGACAGACAGAGACAGAAAGAAGACAGACAGACAGACAGACAGACAGACAGACAAACATATAGACATATAGAAAGACAGCCAACAAGACAAATTACAGACGGCTATAAGAGGGATACAACAAGTAGTTGTAGATATATTTATCTTTTTTTACACTTTATTTCTAATTATTATACAGATATGCTACCAGCTCCAAGATTTTCTGATTATTTGGACTTGTACGATGCTGCATCGGAACAAATACGACAAGATGTAACAGTGACAGAAGGGAGCAGCATCCATTATCATCCTCGTATTATAGGTCAGTATGTGTGACTGTTTATAGGCAAATTAAAAACAAAACAATCAACCGTGACGGTCTATTAGCAAGCAACATGCACAAAAATAGACAGTTAGCAAATACTACGGTCATTGATGAGTATATGTGTATATGATATATAGTCCATACTGAAATAGATATATCATATGAATTAAATGATATTGTGGTGGTTTTTACTTTGTCTAGGAGATTTTATTTCAATATTTATTGGTTTTGGACGTATGTTTGATTGTATGATTCAGGATATTATTATTATTATTATTATTATTATTATTATTATTATTATTATTATTATTATTATTATTATCCATTCAATTCCTTCACTATAATTGATCTATTATTGGTTGAACTTTGTCCAGGACACTTCGATCCGATGGTTATTTGGAAGACGCCAATGTGGCATTTAATCAAAGGAAACGAAAAGAGGAATGAGCCCAGGTATCTGACGCAGCATCACCTCTACAGTATCAATCCTCAGATTAAGATAATTGTCTTGATGAGGAATCCTGTAGACAGGTTAGTATCAGTACTAAGTTGGCCATATCAAGCAGTCAGATCGATAGTACTACAGTAAACGTCTTCCAATTTGTTCGAATTGTTGGAGTCAAGGAACATTTTGTACGTGATAATAAATCGCAAAACTAGTTCGGATATAAAAATTAGTTCCAGTTAGATAGTACTTTATGGTACGTTGTTGACGGCCCCTCACCCTCAACGCCACTCACCCTTCATATCATAATTAATATCCTCTCTGTGTTCATCTACGATTAGTCATCCCAAGTATTTTTCTGTAGGTAACTGTACATATGCCTAATATCTAACGTGACAGAACAAAGATCAATTTTAGATACCCCTATTATTGTTTTGAAAACAATTCGGTTTATTTATGTCCATTTAAACAATCTCTTTCAGAACGTATTCCCATTATACACATTTCAACGGCAAGAAAAATAAGACTGTCCAGGCATTGCAGTTCCACAAAGATATGACCAAGGCATTATTTAAATTGAACCAATGCATCAATAGACGTTCAATCAGAGAATGTGTCCACACGAATTGGGTACGAGCAGGTCAAATATTTAAATATTTGAAATCTCCTTTGGCTAATATTTGATTACTTATATTTAGTAACTGCGGAGGAGAGACTTGCATGCTCCATATATTCGTGTATGTGTTCATATTTAACATATGTTTTCACGAGTGCATACAACCGCTTGTGTTTGTGCGTGCACATTTACTTATCTGTGGATCTTTTCTTGTTGTTACACCTGACAACTGATAAAATATTTTCTCTACCAAATATGGTATCCGATATAATTTTTCAATTATTTAGAATTAGTCCCCGTGCAGTAAAATTAAATGAGGAACATTCTCAACTTCTTTATTTGACTGTCATTTCGAGCTTTATTATTATTATTATTATTATTATTATTATATAGTAGTAGTAGTAGTAGTAGTAATAGTAGTAGTAGTAGTAATAGTAATAGTAGTAATAATAACATTAGTAGTAGTAGTAGTAGTAATAGTAGTATTAGTAGTACTAGTAGTAGTAGTAGTAGAAGCAGCAATAGTAGAAGTAGTACTAGTATCATTTTCCTTAAACCGTTCTTTCTTTACCAGGATAATGAAACAAATACCATGAAGTCATTAATCGGCGGCATGTACCATGTCTTCATAGAGCACTGGCTCAGCGTGTTTCCGAGGGAACAGTTCTTGTTCATCAAGTCAGAAGACTATTTTAACAACAGAACCGCTACATTGATGGAAGTATTCAGCTTCCTTCAGACCGGTACGCTAAACATTCCATAAAACCATGGTATCATATTGCAATTTATCATCAATATTTACCAAAACGTGCAATCATCACAGACAGATTCTGAATTATTTATATAAAATATCGCACTTGATTCAGACATGATTCAGGCAAATATCACGCCCTCAAATTTCGCACTTAACCGAATATATAGTATCATTGCTATAATGTCATATATATATATATATATATATATATATATATGAGGGAGAGATAGAGAGAGAGAAAGACAGATACGCCTAAGTGTACTCAAAGTTCACCAATTCTTGCCTTCCTGTTAAGTCAATGCTGTTTTCATCGAGAAGGTGCCCCAAATCATGGTTTTTAATGGCTAAATGGCGAACATTATTGCATAAATAAAAGAAAGTTTAAATATTCAATGATCTTTAAACAAGATGAAGTATGATTTTCTTAAAATTTTCGCATTCTAATTGTTTTACTTAGGTCTATTCCAGTGATAACTATATGGGGGTCACAGGCGCCATTTTTTTTAATAATACAAGAGTGGTGAAGTCTATAGGTAGTATGAAAAATTATGATTGGTGGGTAGACCAGAAAAACTAAAATTACTGTAGGTCGATTTTGTGCAAATCTATGTATAGCGGTGGGTGCGTGTCGGAAAATTGAACAACACGTGTATATTTTAGGTATTATCACGAATAAATGAATCGCATCCGAGCTAATATCATAGTTTAACACCAAAAAAACATCGTTTTAATTTTGTCAATATCATAGTGAACCGTATTGACATCTGACGTGTGTGCAATAAATGTTTGTGGTATGTTATGGCCATGGAATGGATTAATAAAATGTAGGAAATATGTTTTGTATAATATGAGAATTCTCACTGTGAACGCTCCTTTAATTAAGTATACACTGGTTGTGTGAATGTAGACTTTTATGTACCTTCATTGGAATTTAAGATTTCGGGATTAACTACATCCACGTAATGATTTATTATCGTGTGAGCACAAATTTATTGTTTTGTTATACACAGTGAAGTCTGGTGTAGAAAGATCTAGTGTCCCACAAATGAAGTTTATTATCCAGTTATGTCTGAATCTAATGACATTAAGACCACGGTGCTTTGCCTATTCAGATCCGTTAACCCGATTTTTGAGGCCACATAGTACACTTTGATGCTGCGTTCTATCAAATTTTATCCGGGACACCCTATAATGCCCAAAAAAAGGCAATTTCTCCAGGAGACAATATATCCTTATACTTCGGTTTATAGCCATACAACAATCACTAATTAAAACATAATATAGTATGAATATTATCACAAATGTATATTTCTAGAAAGCTAACAGGTCATACACATAAAATATATTTATTAGCAAACCTAGATAAAGTGTATTAATCTGAACAAATGTATTATAACTAACTTTGTACATGGCATACAAAATGAGACTACTTGATAAAACAGGAGCAGTTCATATAGAGATGCCGTATATAATGGGGAATTTTAATACGAGCTAAATTTTAAATTATGGGTGGTTAGGTGTAATAAAATAATATAAACTTGGTTGGTGTGTAAAACAAGTGCCTCCCGTCACCCCATACAATTTTTTCTGGAATAGCTCTGGAATAGTATGTTTAAAATTTTAAATTACTTCGATTAATCACTCCTTCTGTTTACATAATCCATTTCCTTTGTTTACAGATACGGAAGGCGTACAACATCTTCTAAGAAATGTGTATCATCTTCCTGCTACACATCGCTCTATTCAGCTTACAATGAGAAACGAAACTAGGAAGCTCCTCGATAGGTTTTTCCGACCAATAACCATGAAGCTAGAATCTCTGCTAAACGACGACAGATGGCGCTGGGATAGTTAAATATTGATAAAACAGCTTACATTTGGGTTTTTCAGTGAATATATGTCTTAGCACGCCAACGTTGTTATCGATCTTCATAAATATGTATCCAGTTGCCCAGTTTTATATATTATGCGGGACAGCAAATAATTACATAACGAACTTATTGGTATCGTTCCGCTTGTCAGTAAGGGGGTGGAATTATAACTGTAAATAAACAACGAGAAAGCCACTGTTCCAACAGTTGATAGTCAAATCCGTGTAGAGTGATATATCATCTAAGATCAGTCAATCAATGATAATTCGATGATGTAAGAGTGAACGATAAATTGGCAAGAAGGAAATCTCAACCCAAACATTCTGAATTGAACCTGTTACTCCTTTACGGCCACTTATGTGAACTTGGGATGTTGACTAGGTCAAATATGATGAGGGGAGATTGTGAATAATGATGATATGGGACTTCTGGATCTCAGCAAGGTTAACTTTATAGCCACTAAAGACCATCAGGGGGATGGCTGCTGGATTCTTGAAATTCTAAATTTTTATCAGATCTAAATTCAACAAAATCATTTATATGGGCACCTCTCTTTTATTAATACATGCTGCATACATTGTATAAAATTATATGTTAAATTGTTTAACCAATATACATTATGAAATTCTACACATTTTGTAATCTTTACATATTTTATTTACAACATCTCTCTTCTTTATTACCATATCTCAAAGTGAGTAACTAATCTAAACTAACTAAATGCTAAAATTAATGGCGGGAGGGAGGAGCCCATTTTACCGTGTTATTACTTACATGTGGTGTTATCAATATACAGGGACCAAAATGATCCAGAAGTTTGGGTATATATATATATATATATATATATATATAAAATAAAAATAAAAAAAAATTAGACTTATACTGGATTACAGGTCAAATATGATAGGATGTTTAACAATTAAAAACGGTCTGGATATAGAGGGCTCCGCCCACAACACTGTGACAGAGCATACGTGTAAACTATATAGTTGGATAACAAATGCATTCTGATTACTATTTAAGAATTCACACCCGTTCAGTGTTTAGAACGAGAAATTAATTCAACAACACGTGACATTTAGTTGGACATCTCACTGTAATTATTACATGCAGCATACATTGTGTAAAATTATATATTAAACATACATTATGAAATTACACGTTTTGCATTCTTGAGATATTTGTAACGAATATTTCTTTTCCAATCTCCATAAGTAGAAAATAGTTACAAGTAGGAAATTGGGAGGCTTTTAGCAAATGTTGTCTGAAGTGATACGTCGAGATATCTTTGGTAACAATCTGACATCCATTCACCCATTAACTTTATCATTTCACTGGGAATGCCCATCTGGATCATAAGAATTGTCCATCCTCTCATAAAACTATGGCTACTATAGCCTATCCCTAGGACTAACTGTTTTAATAACCCTTGAATTATTTTGTGAACTTTCCACACTGAACTGAACTGAAAATTATTCTCAATTTCCAATTACATGTGCATGCATACAATAGATATAATAAAATAATAGAACATAATATTGTCAATGGAGATTAAAGGGCCAGTGTAGCCTAAGCTGTCTACCCAGTGACCCCAACATATCATATATACAGTCTTTTATATATGCATGTAAACAAACAGCGAAAGAGACTCAATTAAATAGTCCGGGGCACACCAAAGGAAGATCGATTTTGGCTTGCTTAATTACGAAGAGAACATAAGAAATCTTCTTATTGATTTGAGCTAGGTGAATATTCCAAGAAAGTGCCTCATCTAGATGAAGGCCACGATATTTAGCACATTTTTCATGAAAATTTGATCCTATTTGAGTGAATTTTGTTTTCGTTAATATGCAGTTTTTCTTCAGTTGAATTGGAATTAATAGGATTATTTAAGTTTCTTATGACTAAACACTTAGTTTTTGATGGATTTAAGAATGGTCTATTTGCACAGAACCAATTGAATAATTTATTTACCTGTACGTTTGTATTTGCGAGTAACTTGCCTAAATTGCAATAAAATAAATACAGGTCTGTCTCATCAGCAAAGGAGAGAATATTTCCAATTGTAAAATTTGCAATATTATCGACATATATTAGATAAATTAGTTGCCCCAAGATTGATCGATGAGGAACTCAACATTCAACTATTTTGGTATAATATATGTTTTGTTTTCGAGATCGATATATTGTTTCCTGTTCGACTGATAATTAGTAATCCATTTTTGTTACAATTCCACATATCCCATAAAAATTAAGTCTTTAAGCAAGGATGTCGTGATTAATAACATCAAAATCTTTTAACAGATTTTTTTAATAAAATATATTAACGTAGATTATAATTTTTATTTTTAGAAAATTGATTAAGTGGTTCCAAGACAGGATAAACTGTAGAATGTTTCGCACGAAATCCATATTGATGTTTATATGGGAGTTTTTGGCAATCCAAAAATTGACATATTTTCTTATACATTATTTTTTCTAGTATTTTAGTTTATCCAGGTAGGGAATATTTTAGTTGATCGGCATCGAAACCTTTAAAAACAGGAATGAGTTTGGCTAATATTAGTTGATCACTATTTAAAGATGTATTAATGATATGAGTTAAGGGATGGATTCTATTTGAAAATGTTTCCTTAATAGGTTTGGATGAGATTTCATCAAAGCCACTGCTGACCTTAGGCCTAAGTGTTTTCACAATGTTCATCACATATAAGTAGTCAATTTCTTCCATGAACATACTATTTATAACCAGTTTGTCTAAGTAATTTGTCATTAATTAGCACCACACCTGTCCCCATCAAACTGTCACCGAATATACACCGAACTGACACACAATGGAATGGGTACAGATTTAAACAATTAGTGGTTGTGTATAAATGTATAACAAGCGAACTATAAACGTGAAAACAAATGAAATTTGCTTTGGAAGGTATATTTTGTAAACTTATGTTGAGAACAACTGACGGTTATCCTATCTACCAATACTAGAGAAATAATATGTTTCTTACATTTCAGTAGTTATCAATGAAAGTATATACCTATAGCCTATATAAGTATGCATGTATGTTCACATACTCACACTCACAGACACATATACGACACTCACTCCAAACAAAAGCGCCACCCATCCCGAATTCCTTCGGAATTTTGGAGTGAGACACAACCTTCTGTCCCTATCTACTATGTCATGTACATACATACATGTACATGGACATATATATATATATATATATATCTATATATATCCACAGCAGTACATATTCATTCAGACATGCAAATACACGTCCTTTTGAAGTTTATCAGGAAACTATCACCGTAATACGCCCTAACTACACCGACAAAATACCTTACGAACTTCAAGAACCAAACATAACCCCAAAATGACACTCCCTTACAAATCACCAGTACATTTACGAAATATAATGTCTAGGAATTATAATAGTGGCTATATGGAAAAACAAAAACAAATAGTTCTAAAAATAATAAGAATTTCCAAACTCACCCCCAAACTTAGCCGATATACAGTTTTTTTTTGTATTTGTAGTAACCAATATAACTATATAATTCTATGATCAACCAAGCGTATCGGAGGTTAAACAATAACGTACAACAATATGTGTACAGTTATATACGGATGAAAGAGTACGATAAAACAAAACTAGAGCCACGTACTTGAGAGGATACATGGGGCTAAGTGTAGAAATGAGTGATAATTATATTCAGATATAGGAATATAATATAATATCAAGTAATAATTCTGAACTACACGCTATGATAAGCCACTAATAAGCTATAAGCTCTTGTAGCTATGAAATAGTGAGAGAACACACTTAAATATTATGTATAAGCATAACTACACCGAATGTGAACCCTCCCTCACACATACATGCTTATTTATACATACAAAGGGGTTTGGTATTAACAATGAAATGTTCAGTAATGTAATTTTGATTTACAACTTGAGATAATTTTAATATATAAACATTTTTATAGTTTATTATCTTGATATAATAAATATAATAAATATACAGTTATTTTATCTATTTTAGACTGTTTTGCAAGATCAATCAATCCTTTTTCAGTTGGTGATGCGTATAACTAAATCATCATTCTGTTTGATATAAAAAGTTCCATCTCTGGTCCATATTTGTTTGGTTTTTTAGTTATGTTGTAATACACGAGCTTCATATGCCAACTTTGATCTGTTTTTCGTCATGTCTTCTTTTATTGACATTGGAGTAGTTTTAAGTTTCTTACTATTTGTAGAAGAGATGTTCTGATTGACAAAATCGACGATGATGGCACGAGGGTTGTCATCAAGAGGTCTACTGATGCGATGTAATCTGACGATATCTGCCTTGGATTTATTATTGCTGAGTTTTTCCCCAACTATCTGATCGGTATCCTCTCTGTACTCAGATTCCTGAACTCCATATATCCTGATCGCATTCTTGCGGGTCATTTGTTCCAGATCGTCTACTCTTCTAATACGACGATATTTTTGTAGAAGTGAAGCTATTTCAGGGTTCTTTACTCTGGACAATTATATTTCCTATTCTCCGGTTTAGTACCAAACATGATTATGAAAGTAAACACAGGATATTACCTCTGCTGGGCGGAACTAAGCAGAAATATTCTTTTCAAGGCCCCTACTGGACACAACGGGTGGTGATTAGAAATATCCAGCAGTTGAATACAAACATATCTTTGCTTGAACGGTATAGTTTTTGTGGAATTTATTAGAAGTCACCTGTCCTGTTGAACTTATGACAACCTGGGCTTTGTTTATCTAGTGATGGTTGTTAGTATTTTTGAATAAATTACTTTTTCTGAGACAGATAAAGAAAACAATAACTCAAGCTTCCCAGAATGTGGTCCAGTATGGTGCCGACAGATGTGACAAACTCCTGATTATTAAAAGTAATTCTGGAGTGATTTATAATGCTTGTTTTACCTGAATAGGTTTATCACGATTTATGCCCGTTACTAAGGTATCTAGAATAAAATCAGCACACAATCAGATTTGGTATTTTTTCTTCCAGGTGAATCACCCTAACCAGGGTTCGAAATAAACGCTCGTCCATTCGCCTTTTGCTAGTATAAAATTGACAGGACTAGTAAATTTTCAATTTAAATCTTCCTGCGATCGAGTACAATTATTAGGATAAAATAACGAAGCATCTGCAGCGACATGTTATGGCACAAATAAAGCCATTCTATTTCAGTTATCATTCTGCTGAACATACCCCCTGTGTTAAAATGTTTTAACCATTTAACGGATTGTGCACGTTGAGGGGAAATGTGTGAGTTTGGGAACAGCCTGCTGTATGGTCATCGTCATCGAAAGAAATTCCTTCCTTGTTTTCCCCCTGCCCGTTTTGTTTTCTTTCTCAACGAATTCATATGGAAACAGTATTTGAAACCAGATGCCGTTTAAGGATCCAAATGACAGAAGACAGATAACAGATGACAGACAAGAGATAACAAATGACAGACGGCAGATAATAGATGACATACACTTTCAACAAGACAGCACCAATATTTGCTGTTTGGTTGATTTATTTTTGCAAGAACAATAATCTCCTATTTTAACAGCCTACAATAAAACAACCTTACCCTGAATGTAAATTTTGAACTTATAAATCTCGAGATGGTACAGATAATAAACATACAAATTATACAGTTATGTGTTAGCAAAACAAGGGAATGTACATTTCGAACCATCTCATGGTCAAACCTAAGAAATAAATGTCTACGTCCTCTCAGACAGAAAGTGTTCATACAATTAATATCGCTAAATACATTTAATTTACAAGACAAAGAGTCCGGATAGACCATATGTAGATTAGTGCATACATTAAAAAGAAATCAGCAATACAAATGTGCACGTTACTTATAATTCAATGTAAATAAACAACTTTTGGATATACAGGTACAATAAAACTCCCCCCCCCCCAAACAAAAAAGAAGAATGAAGAAAATGAAACCACAAACTCTTGTGGAACCTACCTTGGATACATCAAGCTATAGACGACATTTAAGATGTA
>JAODUP010002248.1:0-13649 GCA_025642065.1 Paralvinella palmiformis
GAGCGTTCGATTTGCATGTGAAAGGTCCCGCGTTCGATCCCCGGCATCTCCACAATTAAATTTTTTTTCTATATTCTTTAGACTGTAGGTCTCTCGCAGATTTATTCGTGATTGTTTTCCCTAGAATCAATTTATTCAGGGAGTAACGTGAATTAGAATTGTACATGAAAGGGACTAAACTAATTTCATGAACTGTGTTGATGGATTTTGGTGTGTGTGATTGTTTCGGGACGGCGACGCCATTTGACTTCTTTCAACCAAAGTTCAGCTTTATTTGTGAGGTAAGTCATGTCTTTTGAACTGTGGTTCTATCAATGATATTAGATTTCATTAAATATATGAAAAAGAATTATATGGGTGAGCTAAAGAGGCATTCAATTTATTTGTGAATATTTGCGACGCCATTTGACTTCTTTCAACCAAAGTTTTGCATTATTTGTAAGGTAAGTCATGTCTTTTGAACACTGGTTCTATCAATGATACTTTATTTCATTAAATAAATAATGGAGATTAAAGATGGGTGAGTGAAGCAGGTATTCAATTTAATCGTGAATATTTGCTTTTGGGATTTGATCTATGTCATATCGAGAGAAATGTCAATGTTAACCAGGAAAAGGTTCCTATGGGCATAGTTTGAAAGCTGTATTTTTGAAGTTGTACATGCTCAGTCGAGCTAATACTGCATATATTATTGGAATCTAAACGAAATGGAAGATAACGAATTCAGGCAATTACATGAATATAAGTGGGGTTGTAGCTCAGCGGTAGAGCGTTCGCTTTGCATGTGAAAGGTCCCGGGTTCGATCCCCGGCATCTCCACAATTAATTTGTTTTCTATATTCTTTAGACTGTAAGTCTCTCACAGACTTATTCGTGATTTTTTTCCCTATAATCAATTTATTCAGGGAGTAACGTGAATTAGAATTGTACTAATTTCATGAACTGTGTTGATGGATTTTAGTGTGTGTGATTGTTTCGGGACGGCGACGCCATTTGACTTCTTTCAACCAAAGTTCAGCTTTATTTGTGAGGTAAGTCATGTCTTTTGAACTGTGGTTCTATCAATGATATTAGATTTCATTAAATATATGAAAAAGAATTATATGGGTGAGCTAAAGAGGCATTCAATTTATTTGTGAATATTTGCGACGTCATTTGACTTCTTTCAACCAAAGTTTTGCATTATTTGTAAGGTAAGTCATGTCTTTTGAACACTGGTTCTATCAATGATACTTTATTTCATTAAATAAATAATGGAGATTAAAGATGGGTGAGTGAAGTAGGTATTCAATTTAAGCGCGAATATTTGCTTTTGCGATTTGATCTATGTCATATCGAGAGAAATGTCAATGTTAACCAGGAAAAGGTTCCTATGGGCGTAGTTTGAAAGCTGTATTTTTGAAGTTGTACATGCTCAGTCGAGCTAATACTGCATATATTATTGGAATCTAAACGAAATGGAAGATAACGAATTCAGGCAATTACATGAATATATGTGGGGTTGTAGCTCAGCGGTAGAGCGTTCGCTTTGCATGTGAAAGGTCCCGGGTTCGATCCCCGGCATCTCCACAATTAATTTTTTTTCTATATTCTTTAGACTGTAGGTCTATCGCAGACTTATTCGTGATTTTTTTCCCTAGAATCAATTTATTCAGGGAGTAACGTGAATTAGAATTGTACATGAAAGGGACTAGACTAATTTCATGAACTGTGTTGATGGATTTTAGTGTGTGTGATTGTTTCAGGACGGCGACGTCATTTGACTTCTTTCAACCAAAGTTCAGCTTTATTTGTGAGGTAAGTCATGTCTTTTGAACTGTGGTTCTATCAATGATATTAGATTTCATTAAATATATGAAAAAGAATTCTATGGGTGAGCTAAAGAGGCATTCAATTTATTTGTGAATATTTGCGACGTCATTTGACTTCTTTCAACCAAAGTTTTGCATTATTTGTAAGGTAAGTCATGTCTTTTGAACACTGGTTCTATCAATGATACTTTATTTCATTAAATAAATAATGGAGATTAAAGATGGGTGAGTGAAGTAGGTATTCAATTTAAGCGCGAATATTTGCTTTTGCGATTTGATCTATGTCATATCGAGAGAAATGTCAATGTTAACCAGGAAAAGGTTCCTATGGACGTTGTTTGAAAGCTGTATTTTTGAAGTTGTACATGCTCAGTCGAGCTAATATTGCATATATCGTTGGAATCTAAAAGAAATGGAAGATAACGAATTCAGGCAATTATATGAATATCTGTGGGGTTGTAGCTCAGCGGTAGAGCGTTCGCTTTGCATGTGAAAGGTCCCGGGTTCGATCCCCGGCATCTCCACAATTAATTTTTTTTCTATATTCTTTAGACTGTAGGTCTCTCGCAGATTTATTCGTGATTGTTTTCCCTAGAATCAATTTATTCAGGAGTAACATGAATTAAATTGTATGAAAAAGACTAATATTCATGATAATTGATAAAAGATTTTGAGAGGTAAATGTATGATTGTTTCAGGACAGCGACCTTATTTTGACTGTTTCACCACGCCTATTAGAAAGCCAAGGTTAAACTTTTTAATTTGAGGTATTAGTCATCTTTTGAACTGTGGTTCTATCAATGATATTAGATTTCATTAAATATATGAAAAATAATTATATGGGTGAGCTAAAGAGGCATTCAATTTATTTGTGAATATTTGCGACATTATTTGACTTCTTTCAACCAAAGTTTTGCATTATTTGTAAGGTAAGTCATGTCTTTTGAACACTGGTTCTATCAATGATACTTTATTTCATTAAATAAATAATGGGGATTAAAGATGGGTGAGTGAAGTAGGTATTTGCTTTTGGGATTGATCTATGTCATATCGAGAGAAATGTCAATGTTAACCAGGAAAAGGTTCCTATGGGCGTAAGGTTGGCATTTTTGAAGTTATTTATTACATGCTGATTAATGTTGCATATATTATTTGGAATCTAGAGAAAACCTTTGAAATGGAAGATAACAATTAGGCATTACACACATAGACCTTTAGCAAGAAAATTAGGGTTAACTCATGTTAAACGTTTCTTTGCATGTGAAGGTCTAGGTTTCGTCCTGGCTCTACAGTCATTTGTTTCTATATTCTTTGTTGTAATTCTATTGAACTTATTCGTTATTTACCTGTATTTCCTATATAATCATTTATTCAGGGAGCGACAACGTGAATTTAAATTGTACATGAAAAGACTAAACTAATTTCCTTAGCGCTGTGTTAGTGGATTTGAATAATATTGATGTTTCTCAGGACAACGACATAATTTTATTTGACTATTTCCAATAAAGTTTCTACGCTTTTATATTTGTGAAATTGTGATGAAAGTCTAAGCATGTCTTTTGAATAATTATGGTTCTATCAATAAATATTGATTCATTAAAATAGCATATGAAAAGAATTGGGTGAGCTAGAGGAAAAGCATTCAATTGTTGTAGATATTGACGATGGTGAATTATTAACTAACAATAAAGGTTTGCATTATTGTAGGTAAGTCATGTCTTTTGAACACTGGTTCTATCAATGATACTTTATTTCATTAAATAAATAATGGAGATTAAAGATGGGTGAGTGAAGTAGGTATTCAATTTAAGCGCGAATATTTGCTTTTGGGATTTGATCTATGTCATATCGAGAGAAATGTCAATGTTAACCAGGAAAAGGTTCCTATGGGCGTAGTTTGAAAGCTGTATTTTTGAAGTTGTACATGCTCAGTCGAGCTAATACTGCATATATTATTGGAATCTAAACGAAATGGAAGATAACGAATTCAGGCAATTACATGAATATCTGTGGGGTTGTAGCTCAGCGGTAGAGCGTTCGATTTGCATGTGAAAGGTCCCGCGTTCGATCCCCGGCATCTCCACAATTAATTTTTTTCTATATTCTTTAGACTGTAGGTCTCTCGCAGACTTATTCGTGATATTTTTCCCTAGAATCAATTTATTCAGGGAGTAACGTGAATTAGAATTGTACATGAAAGAGACTAAGCTAATTTCATGAACTGTGTTGATGGATTTTAGTGTGTGTGATTGTTTCGGGACGGCGACGCCATTTGACTTCTTTCAACCAAAGTTCAGCTTTATTTGTGAGGTAAGTCATGTCTTTTGAACTGTGGTTCTATCAATGATATTAGATTTCATTAAATATATGAAAAAGAATTCTATGGGTGAGCTAAAGAGGCATTCAATTTATTTGTGAATATTTGCGACGCCATTTGACTTCTTTCAACCAAAGTTTTGCATTATTTGTAAGGTAAGTCATGTCTTTTGAACACTGGTTCTATCAATGATACTTTATTTCATTAAATAAATAATGGAGATTAAAGATGGGTGAGTGAAGTAGGTATTCAATTTAGCGGCGCCTGAATATTTTACTTTAGGTTGATCATCGCGCGTAATAGAGAAAATATCAATGTTAACAGGAAAAAAAAGGAAGTTCTATGGAAGGCGTGGTTCGAAGCCATTTGTATTTGAAGTTGTACGTATCGATCCGTATATATTATTATTATTGGAATCTAAACGAAATGGAAGATAACGAATTCAGGCAATTACATTAATATAAGTGGGGTTGTAGCTCAGCGGTAGAGCGTTCGCTTTGCATGTGAAAGGTCCCGGGTTCGATCCCCGGCATCTCCACAATTAATTTTGTTTCTATATTCTTTAGACTGTAGGTCTCTCGCAGACTTATTCGTTATTTATTTCCCTATAATCAATTTATTCAGGGAGTAACGTGAATTAGAATTGTACATGAAAGGGACTAAACTAATTTCATGAACTGTGTTGATGGATTTTAGTGTGTGTGATTGTTTCGGGACGGCGACGCCATTTGACTTCTTTCAACCAAAGTTCAGCTTTATTTGTGAGGTAAGTCATGTCTTTTGAACTGTGGTTCTATCAATGATATTAGATTTCATTAAATATATGAAAAAGAATTCTATGGGTGAGCTAAAGAGGCATTCAATTTATTTGTGAATATTTGCGACATTATTTGACTTCTTTCAACCAAAGTTTTGCATTATTTGTAAGGTAAGTCATGTCTTTTGAACACTGGTTCTATCAATGATACTTTATTTCATTAAATAAATAATGGAGATTAAAGATGGGTGAGTGAAGTAGGTATTCAATTTAAGCGCGAATATTTGCTTTTGGGATTTGATCTATGTCATATCGAGAGAAATGTGAATGTTAACCAGGAAAAGGTTCCTATGGGCGTAGTTTGAAAGCTGTATTTTTGAAGTTGTACATGCTCAGTCGAGCTAATACTGCATATATTATTGGAATCTAAACGAAATGGAAGATAACGAATTCAGGCAATTACATGAATATCTGTGGGGTTGTAGCTCAGCGGTAGAGCGTTCGATTTGCATGTGAAAGGTCCCGCGTTCGATCCCCGGCATCTCCACAATTAATTTTGTTTCTATATTCTTTAGACTGTAGGTCTCTCGCAGACTTATTCGTTATTTATTTCCCTATAATCAATTTATTCAGGGAGTAACGTGAATTAGAATTGTACATGAAAGAGACTAAGCTAATTTCATGAACTGTGTTGATGGATTTTGGTGTGTGTGATTGTTTCGGGACGGCGACGCCATTTGACTTCTTTCAACCAAAGTTCAGCTTTATTTGTGAGGTAAGTCATGTCTTTTGAACTGTGGTTCTATCAATGATATTAGATTTCATTAAATATATGAAAAAGAATTATATGGGTGAGCTAAAGAGGCATTCAATTTATTTGTGAATATTTGCGACGTCATTTGACTTCTTTCAACCAAAGTTTTGCATTATTTGTAAGGTAAGTCATGTCTTTTGAACACTGGTTCTATCAATGATACTTTATTTCATTAAATAAATAATGGAGATTAAAGATGGGTGAGTGAAGTAGGTATTCAATTTAAGCGCGAATATTTGCTTTTGGGATTTGATCTATGTCATATCGAGAGAAATGTCAATGTTAACCAGGAAAAGGTTCCTATGGGCGTAGTTTGAAAGCTGTATTTTTGAAGTTGTACATGCTCAGTCGAGCTAATACTGCATATATTATTGGAATCTAAACGAAATGGAAGATAACGAATTCAGGCAATTACATGAATATAAGTGGGGTTGTAGCTCAGCGGTAGAGCGTTCGCTTTGCATGTGAAAGGTCCCGCGTTCGATCCCCGGCATCTCCACAATTAATTTTGTTTCTATATTCTTTAGACTGTAGGTCTCTCGCAGACTTATTCGTGATTTTTGTCCCTATAATCAATTTATTCAGGGAGTAACGTGAATTAGAATTGTACATGAAAGGGACTAAACTAATTTCATGAACTGTGTTGATGGATTTTGGTGTGTGTGATTGTTTCGGGACGGCGACGCCATTTGACTTCTTTCAACCAAAGTTCAGCTTTATTTGTGAGGTAAGTCATGTCTTTTGAACTGTGGTTCTATCAATGATATTAGATTTCATTAAATATATGAAAAAGAATTATATGGGTGAGCTAAAGAGGCATTCAATTTATTTGTGAATATTTGCGACGTCATTTGACTTCTTTCAACCAAAGTTTTGCATTATTTGTAAGGTAAGTCATGTCTTTTGAACACTGGTTCTATCAATGATACTTTATTTCATTAAATAAATAATGGAGATTAAAGAAGGGTGAGTGAAGCAGGTATTCAATTTAAGCGCGAATATTTGCTTTTGGGATTTGATCTATGTCATATCGAGAGAAATGTCAATGTTAATCAGGAAAAGGTTCCTATGGGCGTAGTTTGAAAGCTGTATTTTTGAAGTTGTACATGCTCAGTCGAGCTAATATTGCATATATTATTGGAATCTAAACGAAATGGAAGATAACGAATTCAGGCAATTACATGAATATAAGTGGGGTTGTAGCTCAGCGGTAGAGCGTTCGCTTTGCATGTGAAAGGTCCCGCGTTCGATCCCCGGCATCTCCACAATTAATTTGTTTTCTATATTCTTTAGACTGTAGGTCTCTCGCAGACTTATTCGTGATTTTTGTCCCTATAATCAATTTATTCAGGGAGTAACGTGAATTAGAATTGTACATGAAAGGGACTAAACTAATTTCATGAACTGTGTTGATGGATTTTAGTGTGTGTGATTGTTTCGGGACGGCGACGCCATTTGACTTCTTTCAACCAAAGTTCAGCTTTATTTGTGAGGTAAGTCATGTCTTTTGAACTGTGGTTCTATCAATGATATTAGATTTCATTAAATATATGAAAAAGAATTATATGGGTGAGCTAAAGAGGCATTCAATTTATTTGTGAATATTTGCGACGTCATTTGACTTCTTTCAACCAAAGTTTTGCATTATTTGTAAGGTAAGTCATGTCTTTTGAACACTGGTTCTATCAATGATACTTTATTTCATTAAATAAATAATGGAGATTAAAGAGGGTGAGTGAAGAGGTATTCAATTTAAGCGCGAATATTTGCTTTTGGGATTTGATCTATGTCATATCGAGAGAAATGTCAATGTTAACCAGGAAAAGGTTCCTATGGGCGTAGTTTGAAAGCTGTATTTTTGAAGTTGTACATGCTCAGTCGAGCTAATATTGCATATATTATTGGAATCTAAACGAAATGGAAGATAACGAATTCAGGCAATTACATGAATATAAGTGGGGTTGTAGCTCAGCGGTAGAGCGTTCGCTTTGCATGTGAAAGGTCCCGGGTTCGATCCCCGGCATCTCCACAATTAATTTTGTTTCTATATTCTTTAGACTGTAGGTCTCTCGCAGATTATTCGTGATTTTTTTCCCTATAATCAATTTATTCAGGGAGTAACGTGAATTAGAATTGTACATGAAAGGGACTAAACTAATTTCATGAACTGTGTTGATGATTTTGGTGTGTGTGATTGTTTCGGACGGGACGCCATTTGACTTCTTTCAACCAAAGTTCAGCTTTATTTGTGAGGTAAGTCATGTCTTTTGAACTGTGGTTCTATCAATGATATTAGATTTCATTAAATATATGAAAAAGAATTTATGGGTGAGCTAAAGAGGTTCATTATTGTGAATATTTGCGACGTATTTGACTTCTTCAACCAAGTTTTGCATTATTGAATAATCATGTCTTTTGAAATGGTTCTATCAATTACTTTATTTCATTAATAAAAATGGAGTTAAAGAGGGTGAGTGAGCGGTTTCATTTAAGCGCGAATATTTGCTTTTGGGATTTGACTATTCATATCGAGAGAAATGTATTTAACGGAAGGTTCCTAGGCTATTTGAACTGTATTTTTGAAGTTGTACATGCTCAGTCGACTAAATGCATATATATTGGAATGAAACGAAATGGAAGATATGATGTGATTGTTTCGGGACGGGACGCCATTTGACTTCTTTCAACCAAAGTTCAGCTTTATTTGTGAGGTAAGTCATGTCTTTTGAACTGTGGTTCTATCAATGATATTAGATTTCATTAAATATATGAAAAAGAATTCTATGGGTGAGCTAAAGAGGCATTCAATTTATTTGTGAATATTTGCGAACGATTTGACTTCTTTCAACCAAAGTTTTGCATTATTTGTAAGGTAAGTCATGTCTTTTGAACACTGGTTCTATCAATGATACTTTATTTCATTAAATAAATAATGGAGATTAAAGAAGGGTGAGTGAAGCAGGTATTCAATTTAACGGAATATTTGCTTTTGGGATTTGATCTATGTCATATCGAGAGAAATGTCAATGTTAACCAGGAAAAGGTTCCTATGGGCGTAGTTTGAAAGCTGTATTTTTGAAGTTGTACATGCTCAGTCGAGCTAATATTGCATATATTATTGGAATCTAAACGAAATGGAAGATAACGAATTCAGGCAATTACATGAATATAAGTGGGGTTGTAGCTCAGCGGTAGAGCGTTCGCTTTGCATGTGAAAGGTCCCGGGTTCGATCCCCGGCATCTCCACAATTAATTTTTTTCTATATTCTTTAGACTGTAGGTCTCTCGCAGACTTATTCGTGATTTTTTTCCCTAAATCAATTTATTCAGGGAGTAACGTGAATTAGAATTGTACATGAAAGGGACTAAACTAATTTCATGAACTGTGTTGATGGATTTTGTGTGTGTGATTGTTTCGGGACGGGACGCCATTTGACTTCTTTCAACCAAAGTTCAGCTTTATTTGTGAGGTAAGTCATGTCTTTTGAACTGTGGTTCTATCAATGATATTAGATTTCATTAAATATATGAAAAAGAATTTATGGGTGAGCCTATCAATGATATTAGATTTCATTAAATATATGAAAAAGAATTATATGGGTGAGCTAAAGAGGCATTCAATTTATTTGTGAATATTTGCGACGTCATTTGACTTCTTTCAACCAAAGTTTTGCATTATTTGTAAGGTAAGTCATGTCTTTTGAACACTGGTTCTATCAATGATACTTTATTTCATTAAATAAATAATGGAGATTAAAGAAGGGTGAGTGAAGCAGGTATTCAATTTAAGCGCGAATATTTGCTTTTGGGATTTGATCTATGTCATATCGAGAGAAATGTCAATGTTAACCAGGAAAAGGTTCCTATGGGCGTAGTTTGAAAGCTGTATTTTTGAAGTTGTACATGCTCAGTCGAGCTAATATTGCATATATTATTGGAATCTAAACGAAATGGAAGATAACGAATTCAGGCAATTACATGAATATAAGTGGGGTTGTAGCTCAGCGGTAGAGCGTTCGCTTTGCATGTGAAAGGTCCCGGGTTCGATCCCCGGCATCTCCACAATTAATTTGTTTTCTATATTCTTTAGACTGTAGGTCTCTCGCAGACTTATTCGTGATTTTTTTCCCTATAATCAATTTATTCAGGGAGTAACGTGAATTAGAATTGTACATGAAAGGGACTAAACTAATTTCATGAACTGTGTTGATGGATTTTGGTGTGTGTGATTGTTTCGGGACGGGACGCCATTTGACTTCTTTCAACCAAAGTTCAGCTTTATTTGTGAGGTAAGTCATGTCTTTTGAACTGTGGTTCTATCAATGATATTAGATTTCATTAAATATATGAAAAAGAATTATATGGGTGAGCTAAAGAGGCATTCAATTTATTTGTGAATATTTGCGACGTCATTTGACTTCTTTCAACCAAAGTTTTGCATTATTTGTAAGGTAAGTCATGTCTTTTGAACACTGGTTCTATCAATGATACTTTATTTCATTAAATAAATAATGGAGATTAAAGAAGGGTGAGTGAAGCAGGTATTCAATTTAAGCGCGAATATTTGCTTTTGGGATTTGATCTATGTCATATCGAGAGAAATGTCAATGTTAACCAGGAAAAGGTTCCTATGGGCGTAGTTTGAAAGCTGTATTTTTGAAGTTGTACATGCTCAGTCGAGCTAATATTGCATATATTATTGGAATCTAAACGAAATGGAAGATAACGAATTCAGGCAATTACATGAATATAAGTGGGGTTGTAGCTCAGCGGTAGAGCGTTCGCTTTGCATGTGAAAGGTCCCGGGTTCGATCCCCGGCATCTCCACAATTAATTTGTTTTCTATATTCTTTAGACTGTAGGTCTCTCGCAGACTTTTGATTTTTTTCCCTATAATCAATTTATTCAGGGAGTAACGTGAATTAGAATTGTACATGAAAGGGACTAAACTAATTTCATGAACTGTGTTGATGGATTTTGGTGTGTGTGATTGTTTCGGGACGGTGACGCCATTTGACTTCTTTCAACCAAAGTTCAGCTTTATTTGTGAGGTAAGTCATGTCTTTTGAACTGTGGTTCTATCAATGATATTAGATTTCATTAAATATATGAAAAAGAATTATATGGGTGAGCTAAAGAGGCATTCAATTTATTTGTGAATATTTGCGACGTCATTTGACTTCTTTCAACCAAAGTTTTGCATTATTTGTAAGGTAAGTCATGTCTTTTGAACACTGGTTCTATCAATGATACTTTATTTCATTAAATAAATAATGGAGATTAAAGAAGGGTGAGTGAAGCAGGTATTCAATTTAAGCGCGAATATTTGCTTTTGGGATTTGATCTATGTCATATCGAGAGAAATGTCAATGTTAACCAGGAAAAGGTTCCTATGGGCGTAGTTTGAAAGCTGTATTTTTGAAGTTGTACATGCTCAGTCGAGCTAATATTGCATATATTATTGGAATCTAAACGAAATGGAAGATAACGAATTCAGGCAATTACATGAATATAAGTGGGGTTGTAGCTCAGCGGTAGAGCGTTCGCTTTGCATGTGAAAGGTCCCGGGTTCGATCCCCGGCATCTCCACAATTAATTTTGTTTCTATATTCTTTAGACTGTAGGTCTCTCGCAGACTTATTCGTGATTTTTTTCCCTATAATCAATTTATTCAGGGAGTAACGTGAATTAGAATTGTACATGAAAGGGACTAAACTAATTTCATGAACTGTGTTGATGGATTTTGGTGTGTGTGATTGTTTCGGGACGGCGACGCCATTTGACTTCTTTCAACCAAAGTTCAGCTTTATTTGTGAGGTAAGTCATGTCTTTTGAACTGTGGTTCTATCAATGATATTAGATTTCATTAAATATATGAAAAAGAATTATATGGGTGAGCTAAAGAGGCATTCAATTTATTTGTGAATATTTGCGACGTCATTTGACTTCTTTCAACCAAAGTTTTGCATTATTTGTAAGGTAAGTCATGTCTTTTGAACACTGGTTCTATCAATGATACTTTATTTCATTAAATAAATAATGGAGATTAAAGAAGGGTGAGTGAAGCAGGTATTCAATTTAAGCGCGAATATTTGCTTTTGGGATTTGATCTATGTCATATCGAGAGAAATGTCAATGTTAACCAGGAAAAGGTTCCTATGGGCGTAGTTTGAAAGCTGTATTTTTGAAGTTGTACATGCTCAGTCGAGCTAATATTGCATATATTATTGGAATCTAAACGAAATGGAAGATAACGAATTCAGGCAATTACATGAATATAAGTGGGGTTGTAGCTCAGCGGTAGAGCGTTCGCTTTGCATGTGAAAGGTCCCGGGTTCGATCCCCGGCATCTCCACAATTAATTTTGTTTCTATATTCTTTAGACTGTAGGTCTCTCGCAGACTTATTCGTGATTTTTTTCCCTATAATCAATTTATTCAGGGAGTAACGTGAATTAGAATTGTACATGAAAGGGACTAAACTAATTTCATGAACTGTGTTGATGGATTTTAGGGGTGTGTGATTGTTTCGGGACGGCGACGCCATTTGACTTCTTTCAACCAAAGTTCAGCTTTATTTGTGAGGTAAGTCATGTCTTTTGAACTGTGGTTCTATCAATGATATTAGATTTCATTAAATATATGAAAAAGAATTATATGGGTGAGCTAAAGAGGCATTCAATTTATTTGTGAATATTTGCGACGTCATTTGACTTCTTTCAACCAAAGTTTTGCATTATTTGTAAGGTAAGTCATGTCTTTTGAACACTGGTTCTATCAATGATACTTTATTTCATTAAATAAATAATGGAGATTAAAGAAGGGTGAGTGAAGCAGGTATTCAATTTAAGCGCGAATATTTGCTTTTGGGATTTGATCTATGTCATATCGAGAGAAATGTCAATGTTAACCAGGAAAAGGTTCCTATGGGCGTAGTTTGAAAGCTGTATTTTTGAAGTTGTACATGCTCAGTCGAGCTAATATTGCATATATTATTGGAATCTAAACGAAATGGAAGATAACGAATTCAGGCAATTACATGAATATAAGTGGGGTTGTAGCTCAGCGGTAGAGCGTTCGCTTTGCATGTGAAAGGTCCCGGGTTCGATCCCCGGCATCTCCACAATTAATTTGTTTTCTATATTCTTTAGACTGTAGGTCTCTCGCAGACTTATTCGTGATTTTTTTCCCTATAATCAATTTATTCAGGGAGTAACGTGAATTAGAATTGTACATGAAAGGGACTAAACTAATTTCATGAACTGTGTTGATGGATTTTGGTGTGTGTGATTGTTTCGGGACGGTGACGCCATTTGACTTCTTTCAACCAAAGTTCAGCTTTATTTGTGAGGTAAGTCATGTCTTTTGAACTGTGGTTCTATCAATGATATTAGATTTCATTAAATATATGAAAAAGAATTATATGGGTGAGCTAAAGAGGCATTCAATTTATTTGTGAATATTTGCGACGTCATTTGACTTCTTTCAACCAAAGTTTTGCATTATTTGTAAGGTAAGTCATGTCTTTTGAACACTGGTTCTATCAATGATACTTTATTTCATTAAATAAATAATGGAGATTAAAGAAGGGTGAGTGAAGCAGGTATTCAATTTAAGCGCGAATATTTGCTTTTGGGATTTGATCTATGTCATATCGAGAGAAATGTCAATGTTAACCAGGAAAAGGTTCCTATGGGCGTAGTTTGAAAGCTGTATTTTTGAAGTTGTACATGCTCAGTCGAGCTAATATTGCATATATTATTGGAATCTAAACGAAATGGAAGATAACGAATTCAGGCAATTACATGAATATAAGTGGGGTTGTAGCTCAGCGGTAGAGCGTTCGCTTTGCATGTGAAAGGTCCCGGGTTCGATCCCCGGCATCTCCACAATTAATTTGTTTTCTATATTCTTTAGACTGTAGGTCTCTCGCAGACTTATTCGTGATTTT
>JAODUP010002241.1:0-12500 GCA_025642065.1 Paralvinella palmiformis
ATCAAAATCTTCTCAAATTTAATTATAATAAAACATATATTTATAATTGCCATAGACGATTAAATCCTTAACACAATATGTTTTCTTATGGGTTAATCCTTCATTTTACCTAACATTAAAATAACAAGTATAGCAAACTCGAGCTTTCCACTACTGTCTTAAGAACATCCACTGTTTATAAATACTCTTGACACAAGAAACACTTGTTCCAGTTGTCCATAGTTTACCTATTTTCCTACATCTTGCATAAATATTTGTAACTGTCTATGATATGATATATATAATTACATTATATGGCCTTCAATAAAATTAGTAAAACATTCTAGTACTCAAAATTATAATCATATTACGTTAATTATTTTAAAATGTGTTGTCTGTATATAAAGCAAGGTGTGACATGTGACATGTTTCGATAACAAGTTCCAATCTTAAATGTTTAGTTGACTGATTTCTAGTCGGCAGCAACCTATGGACACTTTAAACTCATTCATGAACTTACAGACTTGTAATATTTACTCTCACAGTCTTTTAAATAGAAATAATTGGAGTATCGGGTCAACTAGACGGTCATCATATGGTAGATATAAATACGGTGTCGGTCTGTTTTGTTAGCTAGACGCTGGTTTTTTTGTCACTGTCAATTTGTTAATCTGATAGCGGGAATGCCAGATGATGTTAGAATAGTCCAGGTGACGCCTGATTAATATTGTTATAGCATTGACCTTTAGATGGTGGCGTGACGCTGAACTTCGCTAGAAGGAGACAATTTGCTACTTTCGAATTAGAATAGTCTGGACACCGCAATGCATATTCAGTGGAGAGGGCAAACAGACTGACCCAGTGAATATATCAGTGATAGCAATTTTACATTTCTCATGATGATTGTACGCGAAGTTGATATAACACCAACTTATTGCTGGGAGTATGTAACAAATTAATCCCATATCTATTAAGCACTAACGACTCTTACATGAAAAATGTACTCGCATATAATGGAAGTAATTGGGTCATCAATTTTGTTATATATGTACAGGTGGTTCGAGTACATCGTAACCTATTAACGGACCGCCATTGTTACTGCAATTATAATGTAGACGGGATGTGGTGATAAAAATATAAGGATTAGTTAATTACTCTAGAATTGACGGGCAAGGGATTTCTTCAGTTAGCTAATTTATAATTTATTTTCATATAATTGTATTTTCTGAGTTCTGAAAACCAATATATATATATATATCTCTCTCTCTCTCTCTCTCTCTCTCTCTCTCTCTCTCCCTCTTATATATATATATATATATATATATATATATATATATATATATATATATATATAATAATAAATGCGTTCTACTTGATTACCATATTATGTATTATCTTACCTGTAACATATGTACTTCGGTATATACACTATTTCATGTATACAACTATATATATACAGCAACAATTATGTAACAATGTACTCTTCTCCTCAGAAATGGGGCTTATGATTAACTATATATATATATATATATATATATATATATATATATATATATAGCAATCATAAATTGTCATTGGTGTGAAATATTGTCAGTGATAGTGGTGATAAGTAAATTTGATATCAACCCAAATCATAAAGCAATTAATATCTAAAGTCTTATCTGGTTTCATGAGAGATTCCGATTCAGTGCAACTATTCATTTGTAAACACTGCTGATATTTCCTAGTGACTTGTATGTGCTAAACCTTAGACACATAGACACCGCCTCTGTGGCCTAGTGGATACGAGTATGGGACTTTCTTACTCATGGTCATGCTGTGCGGGAGGTTGGAGGTTCAAAGCCCAGCCGTAGCATTACAGCAGGTGGAGTTTTCATCCAACCAGGCAAATGGCAGCAGTTTCTCCTCCGAATATGTCATTTATTGTAAATTCTAAATTAATTGAGAATTAGTCCCCGTGGTGAAGCAATAAATTACATACCATATGTGTCTCCCTCATCTGAGATAGCTAAGCCTCTAACTATACATAATAGTTTATGAACTTAAAGAAATCCAGACCAATTCTACCTTTATATTAGCTCTATAAAACCTATCAACAAACTAAAGCACATTATAATAAGACACCCAACACTTGGAGTGAGCGACGTGAAATTTCAATGGTAGCAATATTTCTGAACAAAACTTCCCATAAAGCCCTAAATATACAGAATAGTAGTCCCCGAACAACAGTCGTTTGGTGTGTTGAGTTTGAATGTCATTCTTTGAAGATAAAATGAAACAAACAGAGAAAAGACTAGCATCAAATCAGCACATCGTAATTAATCAGTACCCCCCTCGGTGTGATGTTAATAGTTGATTGTAATCTGGGCTATGATTTCCCCCTTTAGCAAACCTTTCAAACGGTCATTGCGATTGAAAACATGAGCCAGATTGAGGACAGAGTAACACAACTCATTAATAAGCTATTAGAAACATTGTTATTGCACGCAAAATACCGCTATTATAAACCAATCAGCCATTGTAACCCAATTGTGCGAAAACGAGACTCCAGGTAAATAGAATGTTGTGTAAAAATAAATAGAAACATAGATTTATAATTACTAAATCTCGATAAACTGCCTAAATGGAACATACATATCATATTAAACATTACTTTTGTTGTATCTGCACCATACTCTACAACTGGAACATGTTATTACAATATATGCTTTAAGGTTCAATTATAGCACACATTTTAACTGTATCATAACCCGCTCAATGTTATATTTTGTTATACCGTAGTGCGGTGTTGGTGGTTTCGTTCAATGTTGCAATCACAATAATACCACAAAACACAGGTATGAGGAATATTTGAACACAGCACCTGCAGGTTTGTTGAGGAAAGTCCTCACTAATGCCCAATTTCAGTGATCTACAGTTTCTAATGAACAGGAAAATTGAAAATAGGAAATAATTAATGCACATATTGCATAATTACAATAGAGCTGACCGGTCTAAGTTCAAGCTTAAGTATGTTACTAATTAACAATTCATATTGCAAGTATCGTACAAGAGGTTAGAAATCAGCGTATCAATTATTCCTGCTTTTTGGCAATAGACTATTAGCAATATGTGCAACTGAAATACCTATATAGTAAGTTGTTTCAAGTTTTCAACATTGAGTATGGTAGGACACATCAGCTAAAGACTACTGAAAATATTCAAATCCTCACTTTTATATATATAAGGGATATTTGTTATCTATAGGAATATGATGTGAACTTCGGTGTCCAGTTTCCAGAATGAAAAGTACTATATGTGAAAAATAAGGAATAATTAAGGTTAAAGATCGTAAATAAATATATATTAAAACACCCCAGACGTTAAATAACCTGTAAATAAAATTATTTTATTACAAAGTAAATACACTAAAAAACGAACAAACGTCAATAAAATATGTTCCATTTTACACATAAACAATTTATTTAAATTAACCATCAGCCGCTATAGTTGTGATACCGTAGTCAGTTAGAGCTTAGGGCTCGCAGCCCAAGGGTCGCGGCTCTGTGAGCTGCAATGCTGTCATGTGGCGACAGGTTTACTGACTCATAAAAATGAGTAGATGAAAGGACGTGATGGCTATGTGTTTGAGTACCGATTTGCGCCGATAATGGCAGCATGCGTTGTATACTCCCCTGGGAGCTTAGATTTGAGTCAAGGATAATAATATTGTAAATAATATTGTAAAGTGCCTTAGAGCAGCTTCTAGCTGAATAGGGCGTTATATAAATATAACATATATTATTATTATTATTATTATTATATACCTCACTAGAATATTGTTCAGGATATAATTAAACTCCAGAGAAATATTATCCTATCACATTATTTTTATACCTTTAATTCAAATAGTGTCTTTATTGTCTGTGATCTATTATTTGATTTGTTATAGTTATTGGAATAATGATAAGTTTTTTTATATTTTCTGTTCTTTCAAATAATTAATCTCATCTATAATTTAATAATAAAAGTATTACTACAACATAACAGGCTTTTAATAAAGTTATTGATACAACAAAGTAATGATACATAGAACAATATGTATTTAATCTTACCATATAACAGTATCCATCCATTTGTGTTGATAACCGAATCCTTAAATGTGTCATATTTAACCGAACACGAGTATCTATATCTGGCATCATCAGGTTGTAGATTAAACAGAGTAAAGCTGATTGTCGTTGAATCAACCTTTATGTCACCTCTAACTCTGTTAGCGTCATATCCGTCGCCATAAGTATAATAGTTATTCCTGATATTAAACGTCAATAGTGTTACTTTTGTTGGCTTTTCATACTGTATACCAATGTATCTCCATCGTGAATTAACAGGTTCACTAAGAGACCAAGTCAGTGTAGTTGATTGTCCTCTGTATGAGTTAACAACATTTGGTTGGCTAACAAATGATGGAACTGTAACAACAATATGATTAGCAAATATGTATTCACCCACACGCGCACACACACGCGCACAAACATACGAACAAACATATACACATACATCTTTTGATAACTCGAAGAAAACATTTCATATTCAAAAGAAAAACATTAATAGACAAATATTTTTGTAACACTCTATTGAAAATATACTTTCAACATTTTCAGCTTTAGCGTGCTTTAGAGAATATTACATTTTATCTTTACATATATTTAATGGAAGTGATCATAAAAGTATTTAAATATAGTGATTAGGTAATAGTGCATTAATCCAATTTGGAGTGTTAACAATTGTACTAAAACATCAAATTAAAAAAAATAATTGTACCCAAACTGAAGTATGAGTACTCTTATACCTCACAGGTGTAGATTCATTTTTATTTTTATTTTGAAGTAAAAGTTATCAATTCCATCTCTTAATTTAAAAAATACACTTTTTATTAACTTCGGTAAATTCGTACCTCGCCGACAGAACTCAGGGTGTTTCAGTCGCAGATAAAACATTACCAGATTTAGGTCTTCTATTTGGTGTGCTACAGGGATCCATTATAGTTCCAAATAATTACTTTATGAATACCAAATCCGTTGGTGAAATTATTAAACGGAAAAACATTAAATATCATTATAATGCAGATGATCCGAAGGTGTACGGGAATTTGACGCCATGTTATAAATGGGATGATATTTCATCTTCATTTGAAGCTTGTATTACAGACATACATATTTGGATGAACAGCACCGTGCTGAAATTGAATAGGTAAAAGACAGAATTAATTGTTTTCTCATCCAATCAACATGTGAAGAAAACTGAGAATCTTCGCATTAAAGTAGCATCCAGTTATTTAAATATTACCATGCCGGTAAGTAATCTAGGGCTTATTTTAGATAAACCTCTATGAATGCATAAGCAGGTGGATTCTATATGGAGGCACTGTTATTATCACAAAAGAAATATATGTCTTATTCGTAAATGATGAGGCATGCAAGACTTTAGTCCAAGCCTTTATTATTTCTCGACTGGACTATGAAAATGCATTGTGATAAAATATCCCCCCTCTCTGACAAACTGGTAACATATAACACCAGTTTTGTTCAAGCTGCAATGGCTTCCTGAACGTTTCAGATCGCAGTGCAATATCCTGTTGGATGCATTCAAAGAACTGAGTGGAACAGCACCACTGTATCTAAGCGATCTGAGCCCCCAACAAAATTATTCATTTTTAGAGTACCAAAAAGCCATTCAGCATCAGCTTCAAGGATATGAAATAACATGCCAAATCACATTAAACTCAAAGAAATAAACACATATTTTTGTAAGTTTCTTAAAACCCAGTTGCCTATTTACAATATTTAACCCAGTTTAGTATGCATAAAATGAGCTTGTGATATATGTTTCAATATGTTCTATTCAGTAGAACAATTAATAAGCGATAACGCCAGTTGAGAACGCATAACTTTATTAGGCTAATAATGGACAACAATTCGGTAGGTGGCACCACAATAGGGTGATATCATTATATATAAAGGAGTAGTAGTAGCTGTGCCACAATATAAGACTATACTGATATAATTAAAACAAGTGGATATCACAATACTATATGAGCGCAGATTATGTTTTAATTATATTTTAAATGTAAAATGCCATATATCAATTCAAGTTCAATAAGGCGCTATTTAATTGTATTATTATTGTATTTAGCTTTTGGCAAATTGATGTTCATCTCCAATTCAGCATGTTCAAAATAATTATCTTTAGTTTGTTAAAATTGAATGTACAACTTTTCTCAAGATGAGAATGCATGCCTTTCCATAGTATTTAAAATGTGTTTTATAAACCCATCTATTTTCGTAAATTCTTAGAAATATGTACTTTTTATAGCACAACAAACTAACATTGAACATATTAGTCATGTTATTATCCCATCAATTATTTAAAATATAGCTAAAGCTAGGTGGCTTTGAAGAAGTTTCGGAAGTGCCCCCACATTGTGAATGAAATATATATCAAATTGCTAAAATCTCTAGTAATTTAAACAAAACAATAGACATATTTATCTCAATATAGTATATATATTATATCACTCCATATTTACCAAGTGTGCAGACACCCTGAAGAAATAAATAAACTTATATTTACTTATAAATATTGCAAAAATGCAACATATTTGTTGTCCCCTACACTTGTGACACGAAATCTAATATATATATATATATATATATATATATATATATATATATATATATATATATATATATATATATATGTGTATATAATATTGATATGTGTTTTTGACAAAGAAGATCATTTCATTAAGAGTATGTTGGGGAAAGAAAGAGAGTACAAAAAACAAAACAAATATAAATGATCAGTGATGACACAAGTCTAATCGTGGATACTTCATTAAATGACCGCAAATGTTAAAATCAACAATGTGAGTAAATTTGGTAATCTGTTGTCAATAATCGTTATTATTACATAATAGTTATTCCAGTTCTAGTTAATAACCTTGAAAATTATAAGAAAAAAGAGTATAAAGGAAAAATGTGATATCATATATTGTCTTGTGAGTAGCCTAATTTAATAGTTAATGCAAGGGCCTTTATTAATAAACTTTCACCTTCATTTAATAAATGGTGACAAATGTTATCAATTATCAGACGAGATATGGTAATAAATAACTTTATTGTTAATCATAACAGGAGTTTAGAAAATAAAGTAATAAATTATTAGGAATGAAATAGAACAGCGGTCTTTTCCTGTTCTTTTCAGACTATATTAGAAATGTTTTATCTGACCCAACATAACTATAGCATTATAACATTTAATTATTTTATAAATACAAGTCTGGTTGTGATATGCACTTTGGGTAGAGTAGTATATTATAATGTCAGTAAAAGTAGGTTATTCTGCAGCAGGATATGACATAGGATGTGGCCAAAATAAAATACATTATCTCGAAAATATAGACCAAATATAGTTGTTCTCTCAACTAGAATATAATACATTCCCAGAACCTACATGATGATGCGCATGGTACAACCCCCCCCCACACACACACACCAACGAGAAACTAATTATTCATTCTAATTGCATCTATAATTATCATGTAATAAGCAATTTAATATATTTTAAATGTCTGATAGTTACAGACGACACTATAGCTAACTAGACGTACCTGATAATGACATGTGTCCATCAATAAGATACAGTAAAACAATCCAAACACAGAAAGTCATTCCTCTGTCAATGAAATAAAAACGGTAGAGCATAACAATATCATTAGAGAATATAAACAAAATATGTATATATATATTGTATAAATATAATAACACATGTTTACATTTAGATTATAAATAAATGGAATATTATTTAAACAATAATCACCCAAAATGTAGTACTCTTAATATGTGAATGATCCAATGTTTTAAACCAATGTTGAATCTCAGTTAAACTCATAGCATAATATAATTAAGCCAACTTTAAAGGTTCACTACGGTTATTAATTTAATATAGCTCAGAAAACCAGATTATTTGATTGAAATATTATGAAGTTTTATTGATAAAACTGTGACTGAACTTCATATCAGTGTTCAGCATCGTATTTATTTATCATTCCATCTAATTTGAGTAAGTGACGCGCGCGCCCACACACACACATACATTAGAGTGATTAATTATGTTACTATATTATCAGACAAACGTACTCAGATAGTAAATTTATTATATTCATTATTTATTTGTATTAACTAACAATAATATAACTGTTGTGTTGACATTTTAAATCATTTTATTTTAAGTCTCTAACACTAAACGTGATTGACATGTTTCAATTATTTCAAGAAAAGCGACCTGATAGTTGTAACTACAGAGAGACTAAAGAGAGAGATGCATTCTGTTATTTGTTGTTCACTATTTGTAATCGTATGACCTATTACATTTAGTATAAAATGTAATTGTATTTTAATCAATTATAACCCATATAAATGTAACCATATTTGTTTCTCTAAGTTTAGAGCATATTGTGTAAAAAAACCTTTTATAGGCTAAACCTGGACTAACATTCAACAGAAATATACTAAATATGATGTTCTGTCAGGGAATCTTAATTGTGTACAGTATATCTTAAAGTATATATTCATCCATATTGTATCTATTTGTTTTGACAATATAAGATGATTATTGTTATGAAAATCTATAGATGAGTATTTAAGTTAATATAGTTGTGACATATTTAGTTTAACTAAACCCATGATTATCACATTGTAGCTGTAACGAATAACCTTACATCAGATAACGTTTATAGGTACCCAAAGAGAAAATATATATATATATATATATATATATATATATAAATATATATATATATATAATTTGGTGTTTGTGTGTATGCGTCTGTGTATGTATGTGTGTGTGTCTGTATGCATGTGCGTATGTGCGTCCACTTGGAATTAGCTCAATCTTTTGATATGCGTATATATATATATATATATATATATATATATATATATAATAATTAACTTAATGGTATTAACATAACTTGTAACTTATATTTAGAAGAACATATTTTGCTAGCATTAATCCATTATCCGTGGAATGTAGTTGTGAACTGACTACGTTCATATAAAAATACGTTTAGAGAGCACCTGTAGTAGTAAGATTGTATATTGTTATGGCGGTCTTAGATTTACTCGATTAACAATTTAGATAATGGTGGGATATATTTTAATGAATTTGCTGCTCTAGTGTTTACAACATACTGAATGGTTGATGTTAAGAAATTGCTTGCATTCATTCAATGAGGTGTATGTACCCTATCACATAGTTAATATTTATTAGAAATATGTCTAGAAGGTGGTTGATATATTGAGCTGTTTTACCAATGTGTTCCGTGGAGTGTGCTGGTAAGACAGGTATATATCGCGTAATGAATGGTATGAATGATAGTAATACATATGTATTTAGGGCGTTTTGATATAATGAAATCCTATAATTTAAATTGAATCATTAGTATCCTAATATCATAAAAGCACTATTCAGGATATCAAAAGAAAAAGGAAATCTTAATTAACTTTTTTCTTCTTCTTCGGAATCTAATTGTACATACAACTTCATCTTTAGTTTACAATCATATCTAATGCCACCTTACTGTGAAAGTAATTTGTAAAAGATCTATGTAGATGTTGAAAATCAAAGCGCCAAAATTGGGTCTGCATGATGTACTAGTAAACCAATATCATATTTAAAATAAATGATTACATGCCACAAATAGGTTCAGATGGAATGTCACTACCAGTTTAATTTGATTCATTTACATCAAAGTATCACATTTAATAGAAACCATATCTAATATAGTGGATGGAATATTTTAAGTGGATATAATCTAGATTCTTATTAAATAAATATTTTAAATGCATATAATGCAGATTCAGTACGATTCCTATCAAATACATATTTGATTGGACAAATAGTATTTTTGTCTAAATAATTCCAGTAAAACACGCATCAATCGAATTGCAAGGGGACATACGAAAATACTTCGATATACATGTAGTTCGTTATAACTGAAGTTATATAAATAACATTAAAAAAAACTAAGCATACTCCATCGCTATCATTGCCTTGGATTTGACACCTTTATTTACTTCCTATAGAGCTTCAATCGTTGTTTCAATACTGACGTTCTTCCGTTTAGTAGCCATTGTAGAGATAACTGATTAATGACCATATATACACCATTTTGATGTTTTAGCACATCATTTGTTTCAAATAAATTGCAATTAACACATGGGTGGCAGGTGTCAGATTTTGTTTGAACTCCTCAGCAATGCATTCGCCACTCAGTACAAAGACAAATGAACAATGGGTGCTACTTTAAAAAAAATATGTTGGTTAAACTGATATTTTCTAATTGGTTTATAACAATTCGATATATATATATATATATATATATATATATATATATGTGTGTGTGTGTGTGTGTGTGTGTGTGTGTGTGTGTGTGTGTGTGTGTGTGTGTGTGTGTGTGTGTGTGTGTGTGTACATGTACGTGTAGTTAATTAGGTTTCTCATGATGCAACGGAGATTCAAAAATCCATCAGTGAAATTGACATTTTCTAATTGGCTTATGACAATTTGATATATGCGTAGTAAATTACAGTGCTTATGGTGCATGAAGAGTCGAAATTTCTACGATAAAGCCGAGTTTTCGATATATAAAATTCGATATAAACGAAGTGTTTTACTATGGAAGTAAATGGGAGTGTGCCGGGAACAACAACATACTTCGCTATAAGCAGGTATTTTCAAAAGTGATAAAATAGAGACATGTATCTTATTGATAATATAATTCTACAGAAATTGGTGCAATTTGATTGATGTATGTCGAAGGAATGAATGGCACAGCGGTGTACTTTAGACGGTCAAAAAGCGGCTTATCAATAACACATTCACCAGGTGCTTATATGATACTGTTAGTAGAACGTCTACTCAATCTCTTAATATGTAGCCTTTGTATATGATTATTATCTTGGCTATGAAAAGTAAGTATTTATTTGATGATTAAATAAAGTAAAATTTATATGAAATTTAGAGAAGAAACATTCGAGAAAGACATAGGTCATCTATAATTTGACTTGTTTTATGGATGTAGGATGTATTCGGTTCCAGTTTCAGTATATGCTTTGCGAAAGTGAAACACATAACAATCTTTATACTTTATAACCCATGCCAAAATAGTGTCACTTGTTTATTTGGGACTTTAATGTGATTTTGTCGAATCTTTAGTGTCAGTTAACTTGTCAGACTTCAACTCTAAGTTTTCAACATAATTTTCATTGAAAATATACAATAAACAATAATACATGGTGTAATTATTTATTATTGAACATATCAATTTAATTGGGCGAATAAAGTATTAAAGTTATTGTAATTATTATGTGGATAATCGTATTAATGTAAATTATTTGTTTGTCATTTACGACTAAAACATGAAATATAAAATTTAATACTAGTCTAAAGAGACAATTCCTAGAGTTTGTAATAATATTAATATGTACATGTTATACTTTATAATTTAAACTGACAAAAACCTCATGTTCGTTTTTATATTCCTCAAAGTATTTATTTACATTGAAATATGCAGAAACTTTCACTGATTTAGAAATGAAAACTTTCTTGACAAATTACAAAGTAATTTTAATGTTAACCTTCGTTTTCTGAACTGCATTGATTAAGTATTTTTACCAGAAACTAGATTACATTTGAAATGTACCAACAGCTGGCTACAAAAACATTTGTAGAAAATGATTTAATACTGACATTATGTTTCCTGTTATAAAGTTAGCAGGTTTATTAACATTTATATATATATATATATATATATATATATATATATATATATATATATATATATATATTATATATATATACATAACAATGTTTACACTATGACATAATAAATAATGATCAAATATAGATTTGCTTATATTTTCATCAAAACGGATATTCTATGATTTCTAGTCATAACGTGTGAAACACATCAGTTTGATAAACTAATCTTGTTAAATATTAACAAATAAAGAAATATGCTACATCATATATAATATTCGTATCTAACCATTAATCCTGGTTGGTGGGGTAATTTAACAGCTTTATCGTGGAAGGCATATTACAAATAATAATACCCCATTTATTCATCGATAAAGCGTTACAAAATAACATATAAATAATATACTAGACCATACCTACAAACACGGAAGTCGCAGAACTGAAATCCTCAAACATAAGTATTTAAATTCAATTGTCTGATCGTGTTAATATTTGTTTTAATTTCTTACTGACATCTAATGATATCTTGCTAAGAGCATCAGAGGCTTGGGTGTAATATTTCACGATTCCTTATTCACTAAATACGTTCCTTCCTTCGAATTAAAACGATTAACTTTATGTTAAGGTGAGAACTTTATTGGTGAACTATAAACGCACACTTGCGCCATCTATCGAATCTAATCGTTGATAAACTGATTACTGACTTTTGTTGAACTTTA
>JAODUP010002270.1:0-22989 GCA_025642065.1 Paralvinella palmiformis
AAAAACAGTTCAACCAAATTTTGGTATTGTTGAGAATTCATCTATTTTCACCAAACCAATTAGTGTTTAATGAATCCCTTCCAAATGATGATAAATTCTTAACATGTCTAATGAAATATAATATGCAGCCATCAGACGAACAAGATAAAGAATTCTTGAACAAAAAGTTTTAGTAACTTATTGTAGTTTTTCCTTGTATGAATTATTACTCTCTTTACTTGACATTTTGTGTTTTATTTTATATTTAAAAGTTTCAAGATGAAGACAAAGAATGATGTGCAGAGATTGATAGATGTATATGGAGGGCATTATGATAACAAAACCTTGATTTTTAACCATGGGCACTGTTTTCAAAAAGGGTTGATTCATTTTGTTTACAAACAGGTTAATTCTAAAAGAGATTTTATGGTTGCTGCAAAGAAGTTGGGGGATGCAGCTGAAGCAAATGGAATGCAAGGGATCGATCTTGATGCACTTTCAGCAATTCTGCTCTAATGATTTAACAAAAAAGGGTTCCAAACCAGAATGTGAACAGATTACAACTTATTTGGACACAGTAATTCAAATGCCCACATATTTAGAAACAGAGGGTGGGATGTCTGTTGATTTAAAGGTAAAAAAACTTACCAGTCAGAGAAAAAGGAGACTGGTCAGCCTAGGCTGTCCAGTTGAGAAAACGAGATGCACCATCCATCAAACCTTCTAATCCAGGGTTTAAAAAAAGGGAAATGTTCTAGTTGCATTGCTAACATTGCTTCAGCAAAAAGGTTGCTTAGAAGAAACAAATATCTTCATTTAAGACTTAAGGATATTAATTTCATGTGTAATAATAAATTAATATTATATAATGAGTTGAGAAAACTAAAGCAGGCTTACCTGATATGACAGGTAAATTAAACTTGTAACTAATCTTAGAAAATCTAGACATATCTTAAGATCTCATCGTAACTCACTTAAAAGCCAGTTGCAGAGAGTACAGAATGTTGAATCCCTTGATAAATTAGATGAACAAAATTGAAGAAGATCAAGATCTAATTTAAGATTTCTTAAAGTAAAGAAGGATTCAGTAATTAAATCTTTATGTGGGGAAAAGAAGAAGTTGGAACATCAACATGTAACTCTTAAAGAGCAAATTGATGAGATGAAGTGTGAAAACAAAGATATAGATGTGCATAATTCGATTGTTTCCACAACGCAGGATGGTATAACACATACTCTGCTGGATTCAGAAAAGCAGCCTATTCCTGTATAGAGAATCAGGTACTTGTAGCATCAATAGGACTCGTGATGAATGCCATATTAAATGGTCTTACTGGTGTAGGTCTTGATTTTGTTCCAAGTCCGAGTACCTTCAGTCAAATGGCATATGAGATGGGTGTATTGGATGACATTCAGGTAGGAGAAACAGTTGTTAAATGTGATAATCTGACCTTGAGTTGGGATGCAACAACTCTTGATGGGGAACATGTTAATGAGGTGCACGTTAACTTGCCAACTGGGCCACCCCTAGGCTTGATTCTTCAAATTGCTGTTCTAGCTGGAGGGGCTACATCAGATTATGTTTGCCATCTTAAAGAAAGTATCAAAGACATAACAATATCCTATGCAGCATAATCAGATGGAGCTTCACCAGCTAGAATCAGTCATTTGAAAAATACACTCTCTGACAGGGTGGCAGTAAACCACTGTGTTGTCCAGCAGTTAGAAGAAGATTATGGCATTAAAATATTAGAATTAAACTGTAACCTGCACCCATTATATGGCATTGCTAGTAAATGAGGAACAGTTCTTAAAGAGTGTGATGTATAATACAACATTCAGAGTAACACTTACGGCAAAGCATCCAAGGTAGCAATGAGATCAGTAAGCTAAGATATAAGCAGGGAAAGGGGGATCAATGTGGTTTTAAACGTTTTATCCAGTCTAATAACATCAAGTCTGGTATGTTTGTAGATATTTGGGAATAGGCTTCATGCTCTGTTTCATCTTGAGGTGTAATCTTTACTTTGAGAGACGAGCTAATCATTATTCACCACAGACTCTACTACAGGCAGAGAGTTAAAAAGAGCACGAGGGACAATCTTCAAAACCCACATTTAATGTTTCAGTCAAGGGCACTGAATTTGCTTGTGAAGGTTTTAACAGCCCCTTGGATGCGTCTCTTCTACAACAATGTGATGGCAAAACTAATCTTCAGATGGCCGATCCAATCAGAACAGTTCTAACCAATTTGAAAAGTATTGTTGAGAATCCTCTATCTATTTTCCCAAAATTAGTGTTTATGATCCCTCTGAGATAATTTTCATCAATGTTAAAGAGCCATCAGCGAAAATAAGAATTCTTGACAAAATTTAGTTTTTGAGTTTCCTTGTTTTTTACTCTCTTTATGACTTTGGTTTTATTTTAATTTAAATTTCAAGATGAAACAAAAATATTCAAATTAAATGATTGAGGATTATGATAACAAAACCTTGTTTTAACCTGGCACTGTTTCAAAAAGGGTTGATCATTTGTTAAACAGTTAATTCTAAAAGTTTTATGTTCTCGAGTTGGGGTCATAGAAATGGATGCAACGGACATCTTATGCACTTTCAGCATTTCAAGATCCTAATGATTTACAAAAAGGTTCCAAACCGATGTACAATACAACTTATTTGAAAGTAATTCAAATGCCCACATAAGAAAAAGGTGGGGTCTTTGATTAAAGTAAAAATTCCATCAGGAAAGGGCTGTCAGCAGGTGTCCAGTTGGAAAAGAATGCACCACTCAACCTTCTAATCCTTTAAAAAGGAATGTTTGTTCATTCTCTTTTCCAAAAAGTTTAAAGAACTTCTTATTTAAGACTTAAGATTTATTTCATGTTAATATAAATAATATTATTAATGATTGAGAAACTAAAGCAGTTCTGATATACAGTAATTAAATGTCTATCAGAAACTGGGGGGGGGGGGGGGGGGGGGGGGGGGGGGGGGGGGGGGGGGGGGGGGGGGGGGGGGGGGGGGGGGGGGGGGGGGGGGGGGGGGGGGGGGGGGGGGGGGGGGGGGGGGGGGGGGGGGGGGGGGGGGGGGGGGGGGGGGGGGGGGGGGGGGGGGGGGGGGGGGGGGGGGGGGGGGGGGGGGGGGGGGGGGGGGGGGGGGGGGGGGGGGGGGGGGGGGGGGGGGGGGGGGGGGGGGGGGGGGGGGGGAAAACAAAGATATAGATGTGCATAATTCGATTGTTTCCACAACGCAGGATGGTATAACACATACTCTGCTGGATTCAGAAAAGCAGCCTATTCCTGTATAGAGAATCAGGTACTTGTAGCATCAATAGGACTCGTGATGAATGCCATATTAAATGGTCTTACTGGTGTAGGTCTTGATTTTGTTCCAAGTCCGAGTACCTTCAGTCAAATGGCATATGAGATGGGTGTATTGGATGACATTCAGGTAGGAGAAACAGTTGTTAAATGTGATAATCTGACCTTGAGTTGGGATGCAACAACTCTTGATGGGGAACATGTTAATGAGGTGCACGTTAACTTGCCAACTGGGCCACCCCTAGGCTTGATTCTTCAAATTGCTGTTCTAGCTGGAGGGGCTACATCAGATTATGTTTGCCATCTTAAAGAAAGTATCAAAGACATAACAATATCCTATGCAGCATAATCAGATGGAGCTTCACCAGCTAGAAATCAGTCATTTGAAAAATACACTCTCTGACAGGGTGGCAGTAAACCACTGTGTTGTCCAGCAGTTAGAAGAAGATTATGGCATTAAAATATTAGAATTAAACTGTAACCTGCACCCATTATATGGCATTGCTAGTAAATGGCGAACAGTTCTTAAAGAGTGTGATGTATAATACAACATTCAGAGTAACACTTACGGCAAAGCATCCAAGGTAGCAATGAGATCAGTAAGCTAAGATATAAGCAGGGAAAGGGGGATCAATGTGGTTTTAAACATTTTATCCAGTCTAATAACATCAAGTCTGGTATGTTCTGTAGATATGTTGGGAATAGGCTTCATGCTCTGTTTCATCTTGCAGGTGTAATCTTTACTTTGAGAGACGAGCTAATCCATTATTTCACCACAGACTCTACTACAGGCAGAGAGTTAAAAAGAGCACTGAGGGACAATCTTCAAAACCCACATTTAATGTTTCAGTCAAGGGCACTGAATTTGCTTGTGAAGGTTTTAACAGCCCCTTGGATGCGTCTCTTCTACAACAATGTGAATGGCAAAACTAATCTTCAGATGGCCGATCCAATCAGAACAGTTCTAACCAATTTGAAAAGTATTGTTGAGAATCCTCTATCTATTTTCACCAAACCAACTTATGTGTTTAATGAATCCCTTCCAAATGATGATAAATTCTTAACATGTCTAATGAAATATAATATGCAGCCATCAGACGAACAAGATAAAGAATTCTTGAACAAAAAGTTTTAGTAACTTATTGTAGTTTTTCCTTGTATGAATTATTACTCTCTTTACTTGACATTTTGTGTTTTATTTTATATTTAAAAGTTTCAAGTAAGAAAAAATTTCAGGAATAATGTTATACTTTGTCAAAACCCTTTATTTTTCCATGGGCATTTTTCAAAAAGGGGTTGATTCATTTTGTTTACAAAAGGTTAATTCTAAAAAATTTTATGGTTGCTGCAAAGAAGTTGGGGGGTGCACTGAAGAAAGGAAACAAGGGACGACTTGTGACTTTCGCTTCTGCCTAATGATTTAAAAAAAAGGGTTAAACCCAAAAAAAGATTACAAAATTTTTCAAGAATTTAAACCCACATATTTAGAAACGAGGGGGATGTTTTTTTAAAGGGAAAAAAAATTACCACAAAAAATGGAACTGGTCGCCTGGCTGTCCCGTTGGAAAAAAATCACCTCCTAAACCCTTTTCCATTTAAAAAAAAGGGAAAATTTTAGTTGATTTAAATTCTTCGCAAAAAGGTTGCTTAGAAGCAAATATTTCTTTAAACTTAAGGAATTTAAATTTTTGTGTAAAAAAATTAAATTATATTGAGTTGGAAAAAAAACGGCACCTATTACAGGTAAAAAAATTGTAACTAATCAGAAAATTAACATTCTTAAGATTCATCTAACCACTTAAAAGCCATTGCGAGGTACGATTGAACCTTGATAAATTAGATGAACAAAATTGAAGAAGATCAAGATCTAATTTAAGATTTCTTAAAGTAAAGAAGGATTCAGTAATTAAATCTTTATGTGGGGAAAAGAAGAAGTTGGAACATCAACATGTAACTCTTAAAGAGCAAATTGATGAGATGAAGTGTGAAAACAAAGATATAGATGTGCATAATTCTTTTTCCACAAAGGGTTATACATCTCTCTGATCAAAAGCACCTATTTGTATAGAATCAGGTATTAACATCATGACTCTTGAATGCCTTTAATGGTTTTCTGGTGTAGTCTGATTTTCAAGTCAGCCTTATTCTATGAGATGGGTGTATTGGATGACATTCAGGTAGGAGAAACAGTTGTTAAATGTGATAATCTGACCTTGAGTTGGGATGCAACAACTCTTGATGGGGAACATGTTAATGAGGTGCACGTTAACTTGCCAACTGGGCCACCCTAGGCTTGATTCTTCAAATTGCTGTTCTAGCTGGAGGGGCTACATCAGATTATGTTTGCCATCTTAAAGAAAGTATCAAAGACATAACAATATCCTATGCAGCATAATCAGATGGAGCTTCACCAGCTAGAAATCAGTCATTTGAAAAAAATTTTCACTCCCTTTTCCCTTGGGAACAAAAAAAAAAAGGGTTTTTTTGGGAGTAAACCACTTGGGGTTTTTTTTCCAAAAAATTAGAAAGGGTTTTTAAAATTTTTTCCGCAAAACATCAAGTCTGGTATGTTCTGTAGATATGTTGGGAATAGGCTTCATGCTCTGTTTCATCTTGAGGTGTAATCTTTACTTTGAGAGACGAGCTAATCCATTATTTCACCACAGACTCTACTACAGGCAGAGAGTTAAAAAGAGCACGAGGGACAATCTTCAAAACCCACATTTAATGTTTCAGTCAAGGGCACTGAATTTGCTTGTGAAGGTTTTAAACCCCAGGCCCCCTTTGGGATGGCCCTCCTCCTTTCCTTTTTTTTTCCCCCTTTTTTTCACCAAACCAACTTATGTGTTTAATGAATCCCTTCCAAATGATGATAAATTCTTAACATGTCTAATGAAATATAATATGCAGCCATCAGACGAACAAGATAAAAAATTCTTGAACAAAAAGTTTTAGTAACTTATTGTAGTTTTTCCTTGTATGAATTATTACTCTCTTTACTTGACATTTTGTGTTTTATTTTATATTTAAAAGTTTCAAGATGAAGACAAAGAATGATGTGCAGAGATTGATAGATGTATATGGAGGGCATTATGATAACAAAACCTTGATTTTTAACCATGGGCACTGTTTTCAAAAAGGGTTGATTCATTTTGTTTACAAACAGGTTAATTCTAAAAGAGATTTTATGGTTGCTGCAAAGAAGTTGGGGGATGCAGCTGAAGCAAATGGAATGCAAGGGATCGATCTTGATGCACTTTCAGCAATTCTGCAAAGATGCTCTAATGATTTAACAAAAAAGGGTTCCCCCAAAAAACCAGAAAAAAGTTTTTAAAAAGATTACAAAAAAAAAATTAATTTGGGACCCAAAAAAAAGTAAATTTTCCAAAAAAAAAAGTTCTAGTTGCATTGCTAACATTGCTTCAGCAAAAAGGTTGCTTAGAAGAAACAAATATCTTCATTTAAGACTTAAGGATATTAATTTCATGTGTAATAATAAATTAATATTATATAATGAGTTGAGAAAACTAAAGCAGGCTTACCTGATATGACAGGTAAATTAAACTTGTAACTAATCTTAGAAAATCTAGACATATCTTAAGATCTCATCGTTTTTAACCTTCAAAAAAAATTTAAATAAATTAGATGAACAAAATTGAAGAAGATCAAGATCTAATTTAAGATTTCTTAAAGTAAAGAAGGATTCAGTAATTAAATCTTTATGTGGGGAAAAGAAGAAGTTGGAACATCAACATGTAACTCTTAAAGAGCAAATTGATGAGATGAAGTGTGAAAACAAAGATATAGATGTGCATAATTCGATTGTTTCCACAACGCAGGATGGTATAACATACTCTGCTGGATTCAGAAAAGCAGCCTATTCCTGTATAGAGAATCAGGTACTTGTAGCATCAATAGGACTCGTGATGAATGCCCTATTAAATGGTTTACTGGTGTAGGTCTTGATTTTGTTCCAAGTCCGAGTACCTTCAGTCAAATGGCATATGAGATGGGTGTATTGGATGACATTCAGGTAAAAAAGGAAAGGGAAACACCTTTTTGCCCCAAAAAAATTTTTGGGCCAACCCCCCTAGGCTTGATTCTTCAAATTGCTGTTCTAGCTGGAGGGGCTACATCAGATTATGTTTGCCATCTTAAAGAAAGTATCAAAGACATAACAATATCCTATGCAGCATAATCAGATGGAGCTTCACCAGCTAGAAATCAGTCATTTGAAAAATACACTCTCTGACAGGGTGGCAGTAAACCACTGTGTTGTCCAGCAGTTAGAAGAAGATTATGGCATTAAAATATTAGAATTAAACTGTAACCTGCACCCATTATATGGCATTGCTAGTAAATGGGAACAGTTCTTAAAGAGTGTGATGTATAATACAACATTCAGAGTAACACTTACGGCAAAGCATCCAAGGTAGCAATGAGATCAGTAAGCTAAGATATAAGCAGGGAAAGGGGGATCAATGTGGTTTTAAACATTTTATCCAGTCTAATAACATCAAGTCTGGTATGTTCTGTAGATATGTTGGGAATAGGCTTCATGCTCTGTTTCATCTTGCAGGTGTAATCTTTACTTTGAGAGACGAGCTAATCCATTATTTCACCACAGACTCTACTAGGGGGTATAATGGGGTTTTTCAAAGAAGATTCCCCAAAAACAAGATATGGTTTAAAATTCATAAACTTTTTAAAAAGGGAAAAAGTTAAAACCCCTTTCCCCCTTTAATCAAACTAGTTCCCTGTCTGACTGCCTATAATGTGGTTTGTTTTTTAAATTATTTCCATTAAAACAGTGTTCAAAAGATATTCATTTAATGTTCAGAATATAATGGGGTTTTGTTTAAATTTATGAAAACTTTCTCTCGGATGCCTTGAAAGTATTCCTGTTGGAAAATGTTCCCTGTTATTGCTGCATAGGATATTGTTATGTCTTTGATACTTTCTTTAAGATGGCAAACATAATCTGATGTAGCCCCTCCAGCTAGAACAGCAATTTAAGAATCAAGCCTAGGGTCCCAGTTGGCAAGTTAACGTGCACCTCATTAACATGTTCCCCATCAAGAGTTGTTGCATCCCAACTCAAGTCAGTTATCACATTTAACAATGTTTCTCCTACCTGAATGTCATCCAATACACCCATCTCATATGCCATTTGACTGAAGGTACTCGGACTTGGAACAAAATCAAGACCTACACCAGTAAGACCATTTAATATGACATTCATCACGAGTCCTATTGATGCTACAAGTACCTGATTCTCTATACAGGAATAGGCTGCTTTTTGAATCCAGCAGAGTATTTACCATCCTTTGTGGAAACAATGAATTAGAATCTATATCTTTGTTTCAACTCATCTCTCAATTTGCTCTTAAGAGTTACATGTTGATGTTCCAACTTCTTCTTTTCCCCATAAAATTTAACTGAATCCTTCTTTCTTTAAGAAATCTTAAATTAGATTTACTTCTTCAATTTTGTTCATCTTTTACAAGGGATTCAAATTCTGTTCTCTGCAACTGGCTTTTAAGTGAGTACGTGGATCAAGATATGTCTAGATTTCTAAGATTAGTTACAAGTTTAATTTCTGTCATATCAGGTAAGCCTCTTTAGTTTTCTCATCTTATATAATATTGATTTATTATTACACATGAAATTAATATCCTTAAGTCTTAAATGAAGATATTTGTTTCTCTAAGCAACCTTTTTGCTAAGCAATGTTAGCAATGCAACTAGAACATTTCCCTTTCTTTAAACCCTGGATTAGAAGGTTTGATGGATGGTCATCTCGTTTTCTCAAGGACAGCCTACGACCAGTCTCCATTTTCTCTGCTGGAATTTTTTTACCTTTAAATCAAAGACTCCACTCTGTTTCTAAATATGTGGGCATTTGAATTACTGTTCCAAATAAGTTGTAATCTGTTCACAGTCGGTTGGTTTTGTAAATATTAGACAAATTGCAAGCATCAATGATTATTCCATTTGCTTCAGCTGCATCCCAACTTCTTTGCAGCAACCATAAAATCTCTTTTAGTAACCTGTTTGAAACAAAATGTCCTTTTTGAAAACAGTCCCTGGTAAAACTTTTTTATCTATGCCTATATACATCTATTAATTCTGAATCATCTTGTCTTCATCTTAAACTTTTAAATATAAAATAAAACACAAAATGTCAAGTAAAGAGAGTAATAATTATACAGGAAAAACTACAAAATTACTAAAACTTTTTTTCAATTCTTATCTTGTTCGTCTGATGGCTATATTATATTCTTAGCAGTAAGTTTACTCTTGAAGGTTCATTAAAACATCACACTCTTTAAGAACTGTTCCTCATTTACTAGCAATGCCATATAATGGGTGCAGGTTACAGTTTAATTCTAATATTTTAATGCCATAATCTTCTTCTAACTGCTGGACAACACAGTGGTTTACTGCCACCCTGTCAGAGAGTGTATTTTTCAAATGACTGATTTCTAGCTGGTGAAGCTCCATCTGATTATGCTGCATAGGATATTGTTATGTCTTTGATACTTTCTTTAAGATGGCAAACATAATCTGATGTAGCCCCTCCAGCTAGAACAGCAATTTGAAGAATCAAGCCTAGGTGTGGCCCAGTTGGCAAGTTAACGTGCACCTCATTAACATGTTCCCCATCAAGAGTTGTTGCATCCCAACTCAAGGTCAGATTATCACATTTAACAACTGTTTCTCCTACCTGAATGTCATCCAATACACCCATCTCATATGCCATTTGACTGAAGGTACTCGGACTTGGAACAAAATCAAGACCTACACCAGTAAGACCATTTAATATGGCATTCATCACGAGTCCTATTGATGCTACAAGTACCTGATTCTCTATACAGGAATAGGCTGCTTTTCTGAATCCAGCAGAGTATGTTATACCATCCTGCGTTGTGGAAATAATAGAATTATGCACATCTATATCTTTGTTTTCACACTTCATCTCATCAATTTGCTCTTTAAGAGTTACATGTTGATGTTCCAACTTCTTCTTTTCCCCACATAAAGATTTAATTACTGAATCCTTCTTTACTTTAAGAAATCTTAAATTAGATCTTGATCTTCTTCAATTTTGTTCATCTAATTTATCAAGGGATTCAACATTCTGTACTCTCTGCAACTGGCTTTTAAGTGAGTTACGATGAGATCTTAAGATATGTCTAGATTTTCTAAGATTAGTTACAAGTTTAATTTACCTGTCATATCAGGTAAGCCTGCTTTAGTTTTCTCAACTCATTATATAATATTAATTTATTATTACACATGAAATTAATATCCTTAAGTCTTAAATGAAGATATTTGTTTCTTCTAAGCAACCTTTTTGCTGAAGCAATGTTAGCAATGCAACTAGAACATTTCCCTTTCTTTAAACCCTGGATTAGAAGGTTTGATGGCTGGTGCATCTCGTTTTCTCAACTGGACAGCCTAGGCTGACCAGTCTCCATCTTCTCTGACTGGTAAGTTTTTTTACCTTTAAATCAACAGACATCCCACCCTCTGTTTCTAAATATGTGGGCATTTGAATTACTGTCTCCAAATAAGTTGTAATCTGTTCACAGTCTGGTTTGGAACCCTTTTTTGTTAAATCATTAGAGCATCTTTGCAGAATTGCTGAAAGTGCATCAAGATCGATCCGTTGCATTCCATTTGCTTCAGCTGCATCCCCCAACTTCTTTGCAGCAACCATAAAATCTCTTTTAGAATTAACCTGTTTGTAAACAAAATGAATCAACCCTTTTTGAAAACAGTGCCCATGGTTAAAAATCAAGGTTTTGTTATCATAATGCCCTCCATATACATCTATTAATCTCTGCACATCATTCTTTGTCTTCATCTTGAAACTTTTAAATATAAAATAAAACACAAAATGTCGAGTAAAGAGAGTAATAATTCATACAAGGAAAAACTACAATAAGTTACTAAAACTTTTTGTTCAAGAATTCTTGATCTTGTTCGTCTGATGGCTGCATATTATATTTCATTAGACATGTTAAGAATTTATCATCATTTGGAAGGGATTCATTAAACACATAAGTTGGTTTGGTGAAAATAGATAGAGGATTCTCAACAATACTTTTCAAATTGGTTAGAACTGTTCTGATTGGATCGGCCATCTGAAGATTAGTTTTGCCATCCACATTGTTGTAGAAGAGACGCATCCAAGGGGCTGTTAAAACCTTCACAAGCAAATTCAGTGCCCTTGACTGAAACATTAAATGTGGGTTTTGAAGATTGTCCCTCGGTGCTCTTTTTAACTCTCTGCCTGTAGTAGAGTCTGTGGTGAAGTAATGGAAATTTGCTCGTCTCTCAAAGTAAAGATTACACCTCAAGATGAAACAGACATGAAGCCTATTCCCAATATATCTACAGAACATACCAGACTTGATGTTATTAGACTGGATAAAATGTTTAAAACCACATTGATCCCCCTTTTTTTTTTTTTTTTTTTTTTTTTTTTTTTTTTTTTTTTTTTGGGGGGGGGGGGGGGGGGGGGTTTTAAATTTTAATATTTTAATGCCATAATCTTCTTCTAACTGCTGGACAACACAGTGGTTTACTGCCACCCTGTCAGAGAGTGTATTTTTCAAATGACTGATTTCTAGCTGGTGAAGCTCCATCTGATTATGCTGCATAGGATATTGTTATGTCTTTGATACTTTCTTTAAGATGGCAAACATAATCTGATGTAGCCCCTCCAGCTAGAACAGCAATTTGAAGAATCAAGCCTAGGGTGGCCCAGTTGGCAAGTTAACGTGCACCTCATTAACATGTTCCCCATAAGAGTTGTTGCATCCCAACTCAAGGTCAGATTATCACATTTAACAACTGTTTCTCCTACCTGAATGTCATCCAATACACCCATCTCATATGCCATTTGACTGAAGGTACTCGGACTTGGAACAAAATCAAGACCTACACCAGTAAGACCATTTAATATGGCATTCATCACGAGTCCTATTGATGCTACAAGTACCTGATTCTCTATACAGGAATAGGCTGCTTTTCTGAATCCAGCAGAGTATGTTATACCATCCTGCGTTGTGGAAAAATGAATTATGCACATCTATATCTTTGTTTTCACACTTCATCTCATCAATTTGCTCTTTAAGAGTTACATGTTGATGTTCCAACTTCTTCTTTTCCCCACATAAAGATTTAATTACTGAATCCTTCTTTACTTTAAGAAATCTTAAATTAGATCTTGATCTTCTTCAATTTTGTTCATCTAATTTATCAAGGGATTCAACATTCTGTACTCTCTGCAACTGGCTTTTAAGTGAGTTACGATGAGATCTTAAGATATGTCTAGATTTTCTAAGATTAGTTACAAGTTTAATTTACCTGTCATATCAGGTAAGCCTGCTTTAGTTTTCTCAACTCATTATATAATATTAATTTATTATTACACATGAAATTAATATCCTTAAGTCTTAAATGAAGATATTTGTTTCTTCTAAGCAATGTTAGCAATGCAACTAGAAAATTTCCCTTTCTTTAAACCCTGGATTAGAAGGTTTGATGGCTGGTGCATCTCGTTTTCTCAACTGGACAGCCTAGGCTGACCAGTCTCCATTTTCTCTGACTGGTAAGTTTTTTTACCTTTAAATCAACAGACATCCCACCATCTGTTTCTAAATATGTGGGCATTTGAATTACTGTGTCCAAATAAGTTGTAATCTGTTCACATTCTGGTTTGGAACCCCTTTTTGTTAAATCATTAGAGCATCTTTGCAGAATTGCTGAAAGTGCATCAAGATCGATCCGTTGCATTCCATTTGCTTCAGCTGCATCCCCCAACTTCTTTGCAGCAACCATAAAATCTCTTTTAGAATTAACCTGTTTGTAAACAAAATGAATCAACCCTTTTTGAAAACAGTGCCCATGGTTAAAAATCAAGGTTTTGTTATCATAATGCCCTCCATATACATCTATTAATCTCTGCACATCATTCTTTGTCTTCATCTTGAAACTTTTAAATATAAAATAAAACACAAAATGTCGAGTAAAGAGAGTAATAATTCATACAAGGAAAAACTACAATAAGTTACTAAAACTTTTTGTTCAAGAATTCTTGATCTTGTTCGTCTGATGGCTGCATATTATATTTCATTAGACATGTTAAGAATTTATCATCATTTGGAAGGGATTCATTAAACACATAAGTTGGTTTGGTGAAAATAGATAGAGGATTCTCAACAATACTTTTCAAATTGGTTAGAACTGTTCTGATTGGATCGGCCATCTGAAGATTAGTTTTGCCATCCACATTGTTGTAGAAGAGACGCATCCAAGGGGCTGTTAAAACCTTCACAAGCAAATTCAGTGCCCTTGACTGAAACATTAAATGTGGGTTTTGAAGATTGTCCCTCAGTGCTCTTTTTAACTCTCTGCCTGTAGTAGAGTCTGTGGTGAAGTAATGAATTAGCTCGTCTCTCAAAGTAAAGATTACACCTACAAGATGAAACAGATCATGAAGCCTATTCCCAATATATCTACAGAACATACCAGACTTGATGTTATTAGACTGGATAAAACGTTTAAAACCACATTGATCCCCCTTTCCCTGCTTATATCTTAGCTTACTGATCTCATTGCTACCTTGGATGCTTTGCCGTAAGTGTTACTCTGAATGTTGTATTATACATCACACTCTTTAAGAACTGTTCCTCATTTACTAGCAATGCCATATAATGGGTGCAGGTTACAGTTTAATTCTAATATTTTAATGCCATAATCTTCTTCTAACTGCTGGACAACACAGTGGTTTACTGCCACCCTGTCAGAGAGTGTATTTTTTTCTTCAAATGACTGATTACTAGCTGGTGAAGCTCCATCTGATTATGCTGCATAGGATATTGTTATGTCTTTGATACTTTCTTTAAGATGGCAAACATAATCTGATGTAGCCCCTCCAGCTAGAACAGCAATTTGAAGAATCAAGCCTAGGTGTGGCCCAGTTGGCAAGTTAACGTGCACCTCATTAACATGTTCCCCATTAAGAGTTGTTGCATCCCAACTCAAGGTCAGATTATCACATTTAACAACTGTTTCTCCTACCTGAATGTCATCCAATACACCCATCTCATATGCCATTTGACTGAAGGTACTCGGACTTGGAACAAAATCAAGACCTACACCAGTAAGACCATTTAATATGACATTCATCACGAGTCCTATTGATGCTACAAGTACCTGATTCTCTATACAGGAATAGGCTGCTTTTCTGAATCCAGCAGAGTATGTTATACCATCCTGCGTTGTGGAAATAATAGAATTATGCACATCTATATCTTTGTTTTCACACTTCATCTCATCAATTTGCTCTTTAAGAGTTACATGTTGATGTTCCAACTTCTTCTTTTCCCCACATAAAGATTTAATTACTGAATCCTTCTTTACTTTAAGAAATCTTAAATTAGATCTTGATCTTCTTCAATTTTGTTCATCTAATTTATCAAGGGATTCAACATTCTGTACTCTCTGCAACTGGCTTTTAAGTGAGTTACGATGAGATCTTAAGATATGTCTAGATTTTCTAAGATTAGTTACCTGCATGTCGTAAAAGGCGACTAAAAGGGGCAACCTGTTTGCCGTGGGTTGCGACCCGTAGGAGGGGAAGAGGGGATCCTGGTAGTTGAGTGGTGGAAACACTGCAACACACTACTTTGGCCCTAATTTCCTTCTAAGACGGGAGGTCAGAAAGGCCCGATCTGACCAATCGGCTAGTCACGTTTAGCCCTGGAGGTGGTTGTTTTTGGACCATTGGTCCTTAAGCCACCACTTACCAGAAGGCAGTGGCTGATGGGTCAACCTTGGAGGATGGTGTTGCTTTGGGTAATCGGGTGGATGACACTCCTCCACTCGGTTTTCCCTTGTAATACTATCTTCTGGGGGTATATCACAATTGTATCCCTGATGCACAAGTGTTGGTTACCACACCTCTGTGCATCCCCTTGTTGGACTCCAAGGCGGGTGGGGAGCATTTGTGCTGAAACAAATAAAATCAAATATGGACACCCAACAACCCCCCCAAAAAAACTCGCATTCTCACAAAAAGCGGGCCTTAGAGATTGACACTTCTTCGGATAGCGAAGAACCAACTCTACATATGTGGCCTAGATTTTTAATAGTACAGGGCACAAGCAAAGACTCTCCCCTGGCAAAGCTCAATCCCTTTGCCATCGAGAAAGGCTTAAAAGGCTTGGCGGGAACGCCAACATCTGTGAAAAGGCTCCGATCTGGAGACCTCATTATTGAAGTCTCTAAGAGGAGCCATTCCGAAAATCTGTTGCGTTCCAAAATGCTGGCAAATTGTCCAATACAAGTTGTCCCACATCGCAGTATGAACTCCAAAAAGGGAGTCATACGATGTAGGGACCTCGCCGACACCTCCGAAGAGGAGATATTGGACAATTTGTCATCGCAGGGCATAACGGAAGTGAGGAAGATAAGAGTACAGCGTGATGGACGCCGAATTAATACCGGCACCATTATCCTCACGTTTGGACTCCCTGTCCTACCCACTTCTGTAAAAATAGGATTCCTTCGAGTGAAGGTTGATGTTTATATTCCGAATCCTCTGAGGTGTTTTAAGTGCCAAAGATATGGACACCACAGAATGGCCTGTAAGCGAGAGCTTACATGCGCCAAATGTGGTACAACAGGTCATGAGGATAAGGAGTGTAGACAGAAACCGCACTGCGTAAACTGCGATGGAGACCATGGATCTTTCTCCCGTGACTGTCCCTTGTGGAAAAAGGAGAAAGACATCCAGACCATCAAAGTAACGCAGGGAATATCCTTCCCAGAGGCTAGGAAAGTCGTAGAGCAGAGAGGTAGCACTCCTACCTCAGCGAGGTCATACTCTGATGTCGCTGGGGTTACGAAAAGAAGTGTTGCCTGTCAGACCGACATGACCTGGCCTCTCGGGGCCCTGCAACCAAGCCAAACGCCTAAACAGAAACACCCTGTATCTAAGGCTGTGTCTACCATGACAGTTGCTGACGCAACACAGTCAGAGGTAACACCAGCCACTAAAACTAGGCTACAAACAAAAAAGGGGGATACCCCATCACCTTCCTCAGTGATGGAGCCCCTAACATCTCAGACAGTGTCCACAAAAAGAAGTTCAAACAAAACTAAACAAACACATGTTGGATCTAAGCCAACAACCCCCCCTAAACCAAAGAAAAAGACACTGTCTGACAGAGAAAAAAAGGGCGATAAAAACCCGATTATTGCCCCAAACAAATATAACGTCTTGGAGGATATTCTGGATGGGTCCTCCATGGACTACGATGACCTGGACAATCCAGGTCATGCCCCATCGGGAACCCTTCCAGAATAAAATATTAATAAAAAATGTACCAGTCTATAATAAATTGGAATTGTAGAGGATTTAGAAAAAATATAGATGAAATTAAAATGCTAATGCGGGACTATGACCCCATTGCATTCTGCTGCCAAGAAACATACATGAAAAGTCCAAGCGTTATTAAATTTAGGAAATACTCCTCATACCATATATTTTATGAAGCTATTGACACCAGAGCTTCCGGAGGAGTCACCATCATGATAAAAAAATCCATCCCCCACAGACAAATTAGTTTAAATACCAATCTGCAGGCAGTTGCTGTGACGTTGTCACTCCACAAGACCATGACATTGTGTTCGATATATATTCCACCAAGCTACCCACTTGGTGGAAATGAACTGAATGAATTAATAAGCCAGCTTCCTTCCCCTTTCATTTTAATTGGCGACATGAATGCCCACAGCACTATATGGGGGAATACACAAAATAACAATAAGGGCAACACATTAGAAAAGTTCATTGAACACAATGAGCTGTGCTTGTGGAATGATAACACACATACATATATCCATCCAGCAACCGGGTCATCATCTGCCATAGACTTGTCCCTGTGCAGCCCATCATTATTTCTTGATTTTGAATGGTCTGTACATGAGGATCTCTGTGGCAGTGACCACTTTCCAACATTCCTGCATTATAAAAACAAGGCAGCACTTTTAAATATACCAAAATGGAGTTTTAAGAAAGCAGACTGGTACAACTTTAAATTTAAATGTAGCCAAGAAATAAATAGAAATACCTTCAAGACTATCAAAGAAAACCGCTGTGAACTCTTTACATCAGTGCTACATTTCATAGCGGAAATAACGATACCAAAATCCTCTACAGTTCCAAGAAAACTCCACAAGCCCTGGTGGAATGGAGAATGCGAGGAAGCTCTGAAACAAAGAAAGAGAGCTTTAAACCATTTTAAAAGAAATCCCTCCCATGAAAATTTGACAAATTATAAAATCGAATATGCCAGGGCCCGTCGGGTCATTCGCAGAAACATGCGAAATTCTTGGAGGGAATATGTCTCCCAATTAAATAATAGAACTCCCGTGAATACAATATGGAAAATAATTAAGAAAATCTCGGGTAAAGTTCAGGGCCCTCCAATAAAACAATTAGAAAAAAATGGGAGCATAATTTCAAACCCGAAAGAGATCGGGAATACGTTGGCAGAAACTATTGCACACAATTCATCGGCAGAAAACTACACAAACAAATTCAGGAGAAAAAAAATGACCCTTGAGCAGAATCCAATAAATTTCACATCAAAAAATGATGAAATTTATAATAAAAAATTCTCAATAAGAGAATTACTGGATTCTCTCAAGAAAGCCCATGATACTGCCGTTGGACCTGATGATATTCACTACCAGATCTTAAAACAAATGCCTGAGAATTCATTAGAAGTCCTGCTCGATATTTACAATGATATCTGGAGTGGTGGTGACTTCCCTTCCCAGTGGAGAGAAGCCACCATCATCCCAATCCCCAAAGCAGGAAAAAATCTCTCGGATCCTGGTAATTACCGTCCAATTGCTCTCACAAGTTGTATTTGTAAAACTTTTGAGCGGATGGTAAATACCAGGTTAGTCTGGTATCTCGAATATCACGCCATTCTCACAGCCCATCAGAGTGGGTTTAGAAAACGTAGATCCACCACAGATCAACTAATTAAATTAGAAACAATAATAAGGGAGGGATTCATGAAGGGGCAACATACTGTGGGGATATTTTTTGATCTAGAGAAGGCATACGACACAACGTGGAAATATGGAATTCTAAAAGACCTATATAATGCAGGGCTTCGTGGCAATATGCCAAAATTTATCTCCAAATTTTTGACTGGTAGAAACTTTACTGTCCGTGTTGGTAACACCCTCTCTGATTCTTACCACCAACAAGAGGGTGTACCACAAGGAAGCATCCTATCGGTAACACTATTCAGCATGAAAATAAATAACATAGTTAAATGCTTGCTGAATGGTGTTAACTGTTCTTTATACGTAGATGACTTCCTGATAAGCTACCAGTCAAAAAATATGAATTCCATAGAAAGAATTCTCCAGTTGTGTCTCAATAAATTAGAAAATTGGGCTGATGAGAATGGCTTCAAATTCTCCAGGTCCAAAACAGTTTGTGTGCACTTCTGCCAACAAAGAAAATGTCATCCAGACCCGACATTAAAACTATATGGGGTAGATATTCCCGTTTTAAAGGAAATTAAATTCCTCGGGGTAATATTCGACAGCAAGCTCTCCTTCATTCCACATATAAATTACATGAAGGCTAAATGTAATAAATCTCTAAACCTATTAAAAGTCGTTTCACGATTTGACTGGGGGGCAGATCGAACAACACTCCTCCGTCTGTATAGAGCAGTCATTAGATCTGAACTAGATTACGGGTCGATTGTTTGGGGATCGGCTCGTAAATCATATATCAAAATACTAGACCCCATTCACCACCAGGGCTTGAGAATAGCCACAGGGGCATTTAGGACCTCCCCAGTGGAGAGTCTTTATGTTGAAACTAATGAGGAATCTCTTTACAGACGGAGAGAACGACTGTCTCTGCAATATGCACTACAGTTAGGTAGTTCTCCGGCAAATCCTACATTTGATATGGTATTCAACCCAAAACTCCAAGATAACTTCTTACTCAGACCGAAAACTATCCCAACTTTTGGAATCAGAATTCGGTCTTTGAGAGAAGACTTGGAGATTGAACCATGTCAAATAGAAAATATACGCCTACCTCATATCCCGATTTGGGATATGATGGAACCAACAATTTTGTATGGTCTGAGAGCGGGGAAGAAATCTGATGTTTGTCCATCGGAATTTCAGAGCCGCTTTCACATCATACAAAATAAATATGATGACCATCAGTTCATCTATACTGATGGTTCAAAAGAAGGCGATAGAGTAGGATGCGCTGTCGTTTGTGGTAGGCAGTGCGTGATGGAACGTCTGCCTGACGTGGCCTCCATCTACACAGCAGAACTTCGAGCTATTTACCTCGCACTCCATCATGGTATTAGCTCTACTGGGGACAAACTTATTATATGTGTGGATTCTTTGTCCTGTCTACAGGCCATTGAAAACCTAGAAATAGAAAATCCACTCGTCCTCAGTATTTTAGAACTACATTCCACCTTTAAAACTCTAAAAAAGGATGTAGTATTCTGCTGGGTACCGAGCCATGTCGGTATTCGTGGCAATGAACTCGCCGATAAGGCTGCCAAAACTGCTCTAAAAGGTCGGAAGATCAACATTCCATTACCATTCACTGACTTCCGACCTATCATAAAGCAATACGTTAGAAAGCAGTGGTCAGATTTCTGGTCACTGCAATCTGAAAACAAATTGCATGCAGTGCAGCCTGCATTAGGATGTTCGATGTGGTCCTGTCGGGAAAGGCGTCGTGAGGAAATTGTGCTCTGCCGTTTACGGATCGGGCATTCTTTCCTCACCCACAGATACCTTTTGGCTGGAGAAGATCCACCAGAGTGTATCTCCTGCCAAGAACGCCTGACAGTCGATCACATCCTCCTTCATTGCTCGGAATACCACCACATAAGAGTAAACTACTACCATGCAGAGACTCGGAAAGAGCTGCTGGACAATATTATCCCGGACACAATTTTAAATTTCCTAAGAGAAGCTGGTCTTTTCTTTTTAATATAAATTGGTAACGTCTAGTCATCATCATTCCAAAGATAAATTGGTCTTCTTATTAATACTAGTTATTTTAAGTTAGAACATCTAGTCAATGTTATAAGCCTACCTTTTATTTCCTCTATAGAAGCAGGTCTTCTCTTTTATCAGAAATCTAGTCAAAACTAGTCATTATCTTCTATATTTCACATGTTATTTACCCTGTTGGACGATTAAGAATCTGATTTTATCTTTTTAACAAGTTTATACACCTATACACCAATGTATATTTACTATTTATACTTAACAAGTTTACATCCTAGCTTATACAAACATTTTATCAATCTAGTAATCCGCTTTTTAACTTTTTATAAAGATTCGTTAAAACGGTTTTATTTCCAAACGTTCTAGGACACTGAATGGCCTAAATTGTGCCGATGTGTCGTTAAACAACATTTCCCTTTCCTTTAAACCCTGGATTAGAAGGTTTTGGCAACCATAAATCTCTTTTCAACTGAACCTGTTTGAAAAAAAGTCAACCCTTTTTCTGCCTGGAAAAAAGGTTTTTTTAAAAACCCTCTAAATCAAACTCGACACCCCACCCTTTTGTTTTAAATATAATAAAAAAAAATTTGAATTAAAAACTTCTCCAAATAAGTTACTAAAATTTTTGTTCAAGTTCTGGTTTGGCTGCTTTTTTTAAACATTTAAGCATTTTCAGAATTGCTGAAAGTGCATCAAGATCGATCCGTTGCATTCCATTTGCTTCAGCTGCATCCCCCAACTTCTTTGCAGCAACCATAAAATCTCTTTTAGAATTAACCTGTTTGTAAACAAAATGAATCAACCCTTTTTGAAAACAGTGCCCATGGTTAAAAATCAAGGTTTTGTTATCATAATGCCCTCCATATACATCTATTAATCTCTGCACATCATTCTTTGTCTTCATCTTGAAACTTTTAAATATAAAATAAAACACAAAATGTCAAGTAAAGAGAGTAATAATTCATACAAGGAAAAACTACAATAAGTTACTAAAACTTTTTGTTCAAGAATTCTTGATCTTGTTCGTCTGATGGCTGCATATTATATTTCATTAGACATGTTAAGAATTTATCATCATTTGGAAGGGATTCATTAAACACATAAGTTGGTTTGGTGAAAATAGATAGAGGATTCTCAACAATACTTTTCAAATTGGTTAGAACTGTTCTGATTGGATCGGCCATCTGAAGATTAGTTTTGCCATCCACATTGTTGTAGAAGAGACGCATCCAAGGGGCTGTTAAAACCTTCACAAGCAAATTCAGTGCCCTTGACTGAAACATTAAATGTGGGTTTTGAAGATTGTCCCTCGGTGCTCTTTTTAACTCTCTGCCTGTAGTAGAGTCTGTGGTGAAGTAATGAATTAGCTCGTCTCTCAAAGTAAAGATTACACCTACAAGATGAAACAGAGCATGAAGCCTATTCCCAATATATCTACAGAACATACCAGACTTGATGTTATTAGACTGGATAAAATGTTTAAAACCACATTGATCCCCCTTTCCCTGCTTATATCTTAGCTTACTGATCTCATTGCTACCTTGGATGCTTTGCCGTAAGTGTTACTCTGAATGTTGTATTATACATCACACTCTTTAAGAACTGTTCGCCATTTACTAGCAATGCCATATAATGGGTGCAGGTTACAGTTTAATTCTAATATTTTAATGCCATAATCTTCTTCTAACTGCTGGACAACACAGTGGTTTACTGCCACCCTGTCAGAGAGTGTATTTTTTTTTCAAATGACTGATTACTAGCTGGTGAAGCTCCATCTGATTATGCTGCATAGGATATTGTTATGTCTTTGATACTTTCTTTAAGATGGCAAACATAATCTGATGTAGCCCCTCCAGCTAGAACAGCAATTTGAAGAATCAAGCCTAGGTGTGGCCCAGTTGGCAAGTTAACGTGCACCTCATTAACATGTTCCCCATCAAGAGTTGTTGCATCCCAACTCAAGGTCAGATTATCACATTTAACAACTGTTTCTCCTACCTGAATGTCATCCAATACACCCATCTCATATGCCATTTGACTGAAGGTACTCGGACTTGGAACAAAATCAAGACCTACACCAGTAAGACCATTTAATATGACATTCATCACGAGTCCTATTGATGCTACAAGTACCTGATTCTCTATACAGGAATAGGCTGCTTTTCTGAATCCAGCAGAGTATGTTATACCATCCTGCGTTGTGGAAATAATAGAATTATGCACATCTATATCTTTGTTTTCACACTTCATCTCATCAATTTGCTCTTTAAGAGTTACATGTTGATGTTCCAACTTCTTCTTTTCCCCACATAAAGATTTAATTACTGAATCCTTCTTTACTTTAAGAAATCTTAAATTAGATCTTGATCTTCTTCAATTTTGTTCATCTAATTTATCAAGGGATTCAACATTCTGTACTCTCTGCAACTGGCTTTTAAGTGAGTTACGATGAGATCTTAAGATATGTCTAGATTTTCTAAGATTAGTTACAAGTTTAATTTACCTGTCATATCAGGTAAGCCTGCTTTAGTTTTCTCAATTCATTATATAATATTGATTTATTATTACACATGAAATTAATATCCTTA
>JAODUP010002319.1:0-11243 GCA_025642065.1 Paralvinella palmiformis
AAATGTAGACAACATGGGCACAATAATGATTTAAATAGAAAATTGAAAAGTATAAGAAACAAAATTACCAGAAAAACATGCCATTTTGAATTTTGTTTTGCAATGATCCCACGTCAATGGAAAGTGACACACTACTTTTCGGTCATGTCTTAATGAACCAAAGAGAATGGAATAAAATAATCTAAAACTCTCCAACCAATATTTATCAGACAATGAACTGTCTAGCTGTTAATTGATGCCAACCTTTATTGTGTCAAGTTATTCACGTATTATTAGCTCGATTTCATTAAACAAAATCAATATATGTTATCTGAATTAAGGATGTTCATGATTAAAGAATATAGAAATGCACGTATCTAGTTCAAATAAAATAGCACACAATTTACCTATGTTGTTAAACAGTGTTATACAATAGCCACGCCAAAATTTGGGGTTTTAATTGAAAGTATTAACGTATTATATCTTATACTGAAATAACTGATTATATATTACCAGCATAATATTTAGCGATAGAGTGTCATCAACCAGGTTAAAATAAATCAACAAATAATGCACACATACATATTCAGTGACACACCCATATGTAATGAAACTCGTAACATTAGTTCAGTATCTATAACCAAATGGGACATCTAGAATTACACTTAAAATATGGGAATAATACAATTACAATTACAAACAAGATTTGACAGGTAAAGTGGATAGTATTGGTCAGGGTTGGGGAGTTTTCATGACCAAGGCAATCGATTACGAAAATTATTTGAGAATACTATGATTACAATTACGATTACATTCATTCTTAATATAATCGATTACGATTACATTGTAAGGTAATCATTATTACAATCATGAATACAATGTATATAATACAAACATAAATTTTTTTAATAATAATTGTGTATAATAATAGGATAATTAAATATAGTAAATCATCTATCCGGCCATCTCTGTAATTTGACCACATCTGTAAATGGACTACGTTTTCACAGTCTTATAGTATATTGCTATGTGTTAAAATTGTATTTTTGCTTCTGTAACTCGATCACCTCCCAATTGTGTACTTCGACCTTTGATCACCGTTAATACCCACATTTTCAGGCGGGATATTGACCTGGTGCTAACATGTAATTTTGTTTATGTTCACTGACGCAGCATACCTTAATTTAATTGGCTGCTTGTCATCTGATTGCTGATCAATCAGGGTCGTTTGAAGCTGTAGTTAAACCGATAGTGTCCCAAAGAAGCCATGCACGATTGCTGGCTGTGTGACTAGCTTGGACATAACCGTATGAAAACAACACGAGTTAATCTGAAATGCCTGTTTATATGACTTATAACATTGGCTACATCTAAATCACATTTGCCATACAATATAGAACCCTGACTAATAAGGATGACTTTGGTCTTTCATGGTGATATACTTTTTGAATAATTTTTATTTCCTGAAATAGTATGAAAATGCCTGATCAAGCATCCAGTGCAATTTACTTTGATTTTACTATATTCATAATTCACATTGTTGTTTGTATATTTCCATAGCTATAATAATTATAAAACAAAAAGTAATATTTTCGAAAGTATGGGATTTACTCTTTTTTGTATTGTAGACCAAATAAATAAATAGTTGACACAAAATTTAAAAACAATTAATATCTCATCAGTTACATGAGAAGGGCAAGCTTATTTCTGTTATATTTTAGCATGTTTATATTTAGCAACCAATCGTAATAGCGATTTCCAGATGCACTGTAATCGCAATCGTAAATGTAATCGTAATCAGCGAATACTTTCACGATTACACGAGGTGTTTGATTATTTACCATGTTATATCATGCCAAATATAAGGCAGAAGATAATAGCACAACTGATTTACTCATTGACGAATTGCTGTCATATGTATACACATGATGATTTGTCAGTTTATTAGTTCTATGAACATTAAAGGAAAATGTGATTTAGATGTAGCCAATGTTATAAGTCATATAAACAGGCATTTCAGATTAGCTCGTGTTGTTTTCACACGGTTATGTCCAAGCTAGTCACACAGCCAGCAATCGTGCATGGCTTCTTTGGGACACTATCGGTTTAACTACAGCTTCAAACGACCCCGATTGATCAGCAATCAGATGACAAGCAGCCAATTAAATTAAGGTATGCTGCGTCAGTGAACATAAACAAAATTACATGTTAGCACCAGGTCGATATGCGGCCTGACAAATGTGGGTATTAGACGGTGATCAAAGGTCGAAGTACACAATTGGGAGGTGATCGAGTTACAGAAGCAAAAATACAATTTTAACACATAGCAATATACTATAAGACTGTGAAAACGTAGTCCATTTACAGATGTGGTCAAATTACAGAGATGGCCGGAGTAGATGATTTGACTATATTCTAATTATCCTATGTATTATACACAACTTACCTGGTACTTGCAAATTACATTCATGTTTGTATTATATACATTGTATTCATGATTGTAATAATGATTACCTTACAATGTAATCGTAATCGATTATATTAAGAATGAATGTAATCGTAATTGTAATCATAGTATTCTCAAATAATCGTAATCGATTGCCTTGGTCATGAAAACTCCCCAACCCTGACCAATACTATCCACTTTACCTGTCAAATCTTGTTTGTAATTGTAATTGTATTATTCCCAATATTTTAAGTGTAATTCTAGATGTCCCATTTGGATATAGATACTGAACTAATGTTACGAGTTTCATTACATATGGGTGTGTCACTGAATATGTATGTGTGCATTATTTATTGATTTATTTTAACCTGGTTGATGACACTCTATCGCTAAATATTATGCTGGTAATATATAATCAGTTATTTCAGTATAAGATATAATACGTTAATACTATTTCAATCTTACTACCACATATTGTGGTCCAGTGGTCTATTGTATATACATCTTGCCATTTATACAACATAGGTAAACTGTAAAACAGATAGAGGTTGTCTAATTAACACATAGACATGTGTGCTATTTTATTTGAATTAGATACGTGCATTTCTATATATTAAATTTGGATCCCCAATTAATAGACAGCATACCTGTCATACACTCATTATGCGTGTGGTCCTAAGAGTAAGGCTTTTATCAAAATAGACATGCCGCCTCAATGGCGCAGTAGGCAGCGGATGAGTCACATATTCTCAAGGTCGTGAGTTCGATCCTTATTCGTAGGTAGGTGGCTACTTGTTTGGCATTCCATGCATTTATCACTCTGACGCATATAAGAGGAGTTCTTCTTGTAATAAACTAATAAACCTTTTTTCCTGATTATAGGATACCTCATGAGTTATGAATTTAGTGATTTGCAATCTCTTGATAAGGTAGTTTGAAGAAAACGCCAATTTGTTTTATATCTAATACCTGTTTTCATTTCTCTTTATGTAAGATGCTCCTTTTAAATCGTTACCTCATTATTGGATTCGCCTCAACATGATCATTTAATCAGCTTATCTGAAATAATTTTCTGGTCATACTTCACATGCACTTTGCGACTAATAAAAAGAAGCATTTTTCCCAAATGACTTTTAGAATGTTGAAAATGATAACTAATACTTTCAATGAAGTAATTGTGTCATAAAGAAAGAATGAAAGAACATTTTTCATATATTTATTTGTTGGGTTGTCTGCAAGTTTCATACTGAAAGTAAACAACATATTGCAGAGAGTAACCTCGTTTGTGAACGACAGTTTATATTGATTCTATTATTAAATTATGACTCGTCTCTTTCCAAGTCAATTAAGAGTATATCAGCATGCCACCTAGGAATAAGTAGGGCAAAATAACACTGACAAAGGTTCTAGTACAAAGAAAACTTGTAAAATGATGTCCGTCCTCTCAGACAAAGAAATTAGAATTCAGGTAGTTCCGTGGTGTAACGGTTAGCACTCTGGACTCTGAATCCAGCAATCCGAGTTCAAATCTCGGCGGAACCTAAATACTATCTTTTTATTAGGAATAAATATTAAGTTTTAGATGTAGACAAATGGAAAATATTTAAGGTCTAAATGTAGTCCCCTGAACAATGAGTAACATCTAAAACCAATAATCACGCCATAGAAAGAAAAATGACCTCAAAAACACGATTAGAACGAACAAAATTAGATCTGTCTTACATTTATCCAATAGTTACAGCTTTTAGCGATTAGTGATGTTGCAGAAATATTCGTATCAGCCAAATTCGTGATATTACGCTTTTAATTCGACGACATAATTTAATAAACCAAATTGTTTGAATTGTTGAACTCAAAGTAAATACACTAACATACAAATTAGGATCTAATAAATGAACATTACATAATTCACGGATGTATGTATCCGATCTCGAAGAGTACTTAATTAATATAACTATCCGAAATTTTAAGATGAAATCTATGTATTAATATCTCTGATTTTTAATAAAAGTATATGTTTACTTTTGCAATATGAACTAATATGAATACCAGTATGTAATTGAATTACGGAAGATGTTTTCTGTTCATCTAGTTGTAAATGACTAATGAGTGGGAAAAAGTTGCCCAATTACCTTGAAAATAATACTAAAGCATGCACAAACAACTGAAATTAATATCATGTTCTTCTTTAGGTACAACTTTTACTAGTACATTTTGTTTTCTATATTGAAGAGCTCTTTCAATGAAATAAAAAAAAGGTTAATGATAAAGAAATTTCGATAATTCTTGGAAATTACTATTATTTAGTTTCTCTCAAGTTAAATGCTTTGGACAAACAAAATAGAGAAATGGCCTTTTTATTTTGTTGTCTAAAATAGCTCCAATATTAATTTGGATAAAGTTTCTTTTGATCATTTCTGACCTTGTGACCACCGGTTCGTTTCTGAGATGAATTTAAACAATATCTGCGTTTATTTATGAAATAATTATATTATATTAAAGAAAACTATGTAATATTATATCATATCTTCTGATAAGTAAGTTAAAATCAATTATAGTACATCTGAAACCTTTAAATCCAATGCATGTGCATCCGGTAAATAATTACAGACTATCCCATTGATAATTCGTGATTCACATATCCATTTACAAAGTTTGAAACGGTACAAACTTCCCCAAAAGCCAATTTGATCTAAATATCCGTTATAAAATTTCTATTCGTAAACACTTTCTTGTCATACACCAACAAACATGAGAGATAATAAATTTGGATCCCCAAAATAGACAGCAACCTGTACACTAGATGCCGTGGTCCAAGAGTAAGGCTTTATCAATAGACATGCGCTAGGCGCAGTGTGCGGATGTCACATATTCTCAAGGTATTCGATCCTTATTCTAGTAGTGGCTACTTGTTTGGCATTCCTGATTTATCATCTAGATTAGAGGGTCTTTTGTAATAACTAATAAACCTTTTTCCTGATTATAGATACCTCATATTATGAATTAGTGATTTCTCTCTTGTAAGGTGTTTGAAAACGTTTGTTTTTATCTAATACCGTTTTCATTTCTCTTTATGTAAGATGCTCCTTTTAATCTTACCTCACATGGATTCGCCTAACATGAATTAATCACTTATCTGAAATAATTTTCTGGTCATACTTCACATCACTTTCACTAATAAAAAGAGCATTTTCCCAAATGACAGAATGTTGAAATGTAACTAATACTTTCTGAAGTTTGTGTCATAAAAAAAATGAAAGAACATTTTTCATATATTTATTGTTGGGTTCTATTATTAAAGTAAACACTCATTGCAAGGCAACTCGTTTGTAACGCAGTTATATTGATTCTATTATTAAATTATGACTGTCATTTCAAGTCAATTAAGAGTATATCAGATGCCACCTAGGAAAAAGGAAATAACACTGCAAGGTTCTAGTCAAAGAAACTGTAAGAGTCCGTCCTCTCAGCAAGAATTAAATTCAGGTAAATCTGTTTAGTTAGACTGATTAATTAATGAGTCAAATGGAACCTAAATAATTTAATTATTACTAAAATTAGTAATTAAAAAAAAACATGAAAGAAAATGACTCAAAAACCCTAAAAGAAAATAAACATAATACCAAAGTAATCTAAATAATTGAGAAAAATTGATCGCCTTCTTATAATTACGCTTTTAATTAGTAATTTTAAAAATTTGAATGCAAATCGTAATTACCTTTTAAATTAGACTAATAAATAAACCAAATTGGTGAATGTTGACTCAAAGTAAATAATAAATAAATAACAAATATGAAATAATAATCAGGATTATATCCGATTTTTAAAATTAATTATTACTTTCCAATAAGATGAACTATATAATACCTTGTATTAATAAAAGTTATGTTACTTTTGAAATGACTAATATGAAACAGTTCAATTAACTAGAATATTCTAAAGTAATGACAAATGAAAAATATCATGTTCTTCTTTAGGTACAACTTTTACTAGTACATTTTGTTTTCTATATTGAAGAGCTCTTTCAATGAAATAAAAAAGGTTAATGATAAAGAAATTTCGATAATTCTTGGAAATTACTAACCATTACAAAGTCGCGAATATTGTTTAGTTTCTCTCAAGTTAAATGCTTTGGACAAACAAAATAGAGAAATGGCCTTTTTATTTTGTTGTCTAAAATAGCTCCAATATTAATTTGGATAAAGTTTATTTTGATCATTTCTGACCTTGTGACCACCGGTTCGTTTCTGAGATGAATTTAAACAATATCTGCGTTTATTTATGAAATAATTTTATTATATTAAAGAAAACTATGTAATATTATATCATATCTTCTGATAAGTAAGTTAAAATCAATTATAGTACATCTGAAACCTTTAAATCCAATGCATGTGCATCCGGTAAATAATTACAGAGCTATCCCATTGATAATTCCGCTGAATAATCACACCTGATCACATTTCAGCGATCAAGTTTGAAACTGGTACAAACTTCCCCGAAATAGCCGAATTTGTGATCTAAATATCCGTTACTAAATATTTCTATTCGTATACGGACTTTTTCTTGGTCAATTAATCACCAAACAAACATAGAGAGATAATTAAATTTGGATCCCCAATTAATAGCCAGCATACCTGTCATACACTCATTATGCGTGTGGTCCTAAGAGTAAGGCTTTTATCAAAATAGACATGCCGCCTCGATGGCGCAGTAGACAGCACGTGAGTCACATATTCTCAAGGTCGTGAGTTCGATCCTTATTCGTAGGTAGGTGGCTACTTGTTTGGCATTCCATGCATTTATCACTCTAAGGTATTTAAGTGGGGCTCTTCTTGTAATAAACTAATAAACCCTTTTTCCTGATTATAGCATACCTCATGAGTTATGAATTTAGTGATTTGCAATCTCTTGATAAGGTAGTTTGAAGAAAACGCCAATTTGTTTTATATCTAATACCTGTTTTCATTTCTCTTTATGTAAGATGCTCCTTTTAAATCGTTACCTCATTATTGGATTCGCCTCAACATGATCATTTAATCAGCTTATCTGAAATAATTTTCTGGTCATACTTCACATGCACTTTGCGACTAATAAAAAAGAAGCATTTTTCCCAAATGACTTTTAGAATGTTGAAAATGATAACTAATACTTTCAATGAGGTAATTGTGTCATAAAGAAAGAATGAAAGAACATTTTTCATATATTTATTTGTTGGGTTGTCTGCAAGTTTCATACTGAAAGTAAACAACATATTGCAGAGAGTAACCTCGTTTGTGAACGACAGTTTATATTGATTCTATTATTAAATTATGACTCGTTTCTTTCCAAGTCGATTAAGAGTATATCAGCATGCCACCTAGGAAAAAGTAGGGCAAAATAACACTGACAAAGGTTCTAGTACAAAGAAAACTTGTAAAATGATGTCCGTCCTCTCAGACAAAGAAATTAGAATTCAGGTAGTTGCGTAGTGTAACGGTTAGCACTCTGGACTCTGAATCCAGCAATCCGAGTTCAAATCTCGGCGGAACCTAAATACTATCTTTTTATTAGGAATAAATATTAAGTTTTAGATGTAGACAAATGGAAAATATTTAAGGTCTAAATGTAGTCAATATATTACCGCTGAACAATGAGTAACATCTAAAAACCAATAATCACGCCATAGAAAGAAAAATGACCTCAAAAACACCATTAGAACGAACAAAATTAGATATGTCTTACATTTATCCAATAGTTACAGCTTTTAGCGATTAGTGATGTTGCAGAAATATTCGTATCAGCCAAATTCGTGATATTACGCTTTTAATTCGACGACATAATTTAATAAACCAAATTGTTTGAATTGTTGAACTCAAAGTAAATACACTAACATACAAATTAGGATCTAATAAATGAACATTACATAATTCACGGATGTATGTATCCGATCTCGAAGAGTACTTAATTAATATAACTATCCGAAATTGTAAGATGAAATCTATGTATTAATATCTCTGATTTTTAATAAAAGTATATGTTTACTTTTGCCAATATGAACTAATATGAATACCAGTATGTAATTGAATTACGGAAGATGTTTTCTGTTCATCTAGTTGTAAATGACTAATGAGTGGGAAAAAGTTGCCCAATTACCTTGAAAATAATACTAAAGCATGCACAAACAACTGAAATTAATATCATGTTCTTCTTTAGGTACAACTTTTACTAGTACATTTTGTTTTCTATATTGAAGAGCTCTTTCAATGAAATAAAAAAGGTTAATGATAAAGAAATTTCGATAATTCTTGGAAATTACTAACCATTACAAAGTCGCGAATATTGTTTAGTTTCTCTCAAGTTAAATGCTTTGGACAAACAAAATAGAGAAATGGCCTTTTTATTTTGTTGTCTAAAATAGCTCCAATATTAATTTGGATAAAGTTTATTTTGATCATTTCTGACCTTGTGACCACCGGTTCGTTTCTGAGATGAATTTAAACAATATCTGCGTTTATTTATGAAATAATTTTATTATATTAAAGAAAACTATGTAATATTATATCATATCTTCTGATAAGTAAGTTAAAATCAATTATAGTACATCTGAAACCTTTAAATCCAATGCATGTGCATCCGGTAAATAATTACAGAGCTATCCCATTGATAATTCCGCTGAATAATCACACCTGATCACATTTCAGCGATCAAGTTTGAAACTGGTACAAACTTCCCCGAAATAGCCGAATTTGTGATCTAAATATCCGTTACTAAATATTTCTATTCGTATACGGACTTTTTCTTGGTCAATTAATCACCAAACAAACATAGAGAGATAATTAAATTTGGATCCCCAATTAATAGCCAGCATACCTGTCATACACTCATTATGCGTGTGGTCCTAAGAGTAAGGCTTTTATCAAAATAGACATGCCGCCTCGATGGCGCAGTAGACAGCACGTGAGTCACATATTCTCAAGGTCGTGAGTTCGATCCTTATTCGTAGGTAGGTGGCTACTTGTTTGGCATTCCATGCATTTATCACTCTAAGGTATTTAAGTGGGGCTCTTCTTGTAATAAACTAATAAACCCTTTTTCCTGATTATAGCATACCTCATGAGTTATGAATTTAGTGATTTGCAATCTCTTGATAAGGTAGTTTGAAGAAAACGCCAATTTGTTTTATATCTAATACCTGTTTTCATTTCTCTTTATGTAAGATGCTCCTTTTAAATCGTTACCTCATTATTGGATTCGCCTCAACATGATCATTTAATCAGCTTATCTGAAATAATTTTCTGGTCATACTTCACATGCACTTTGCGACTAATAAAAAAGAAGCATTTTTCCCAAATGACTTTTAGAATGTTGAAAATGATAACTAATACTTTCAATGAGGTAATTGTGTCATAAAGAAAGAATGAAAGAACATTTTTCATTTTTTTTTTTTTTTTTTTTTTTTTTTTTTTTTTTTTTTTTTTTTTTTTTTTTTTTTTTTTTTTTTTTTTTTTTTTTTTTTTTTTTTTTTTTTTTTTTTTTTTTTTTTTTTTTTTTTTTTTTTTTTTTTTTTTTTTTTTTTTTTTTTTTTTTTTTTTTTTTTTTTTTTTTTTTTTTTTTTTTTTTTTTTTTTTTTTTTTTTTTTTTTTTTTTTTTATTTTGTTTTCTATATTGAAGAGCTCTTTCAATGAAATAAAAAAGGTTAATGATAAAGAAATTTCGATAATTCTTGGAAATTACTAACCATTACAAAGTCGAATATTGTTTAGTTTCTCTCAAGTTAAATGCTTTGGACAAACAAAATAGAGAAATGGCCTTTTTATTTTGTTGTCTAAAATAGCTCCAATATTAATTTGGATAAAGTTTCTTTTGATCATTTCTGACCTTGTGACCACCGGTTCGTTTCTGAGATGAATTTAAACAATATCTGCGTTTATTTATGAAATAATTATTTTTATATTAAAGAAAACTATGTAATATTATATCATATCTTCTGATAAGTAAGTTAAAATCAATTATAGTACATCTGAAACCTTTAAATCCAATGCATGTGCATCCGGTAAATAATTACAGAGCTATCCCATTGATAATTCCGCTGAATGATCACACCTGATCACATTTCAGCGATCAAGTTTGAAACTGGTACAAACTTCCCCGAAATAGCCGAATTTGTGATCTAAATATCCGTTACTAAATATTTCTATTCGTATACGGACTTTTTCTTGGTCAATTAATCACCAAACAAACATAGAGAGATAATTAAATTTGGATCCCCAATTAATAGCCAGCATACCTGTCATACACTCATTATGCGTGTGGTCCTAAGAGTAAGGCTTTTATCAAAATAGACATGCCGCCTCAATGGCGCAGTAGGCAGCGGATGAGTCACATATTCTCAAGGTCGTGAGTTCGATCCTTATTCGTAGGTAGGTGGCTACTTGTTTGGCATTCCATGCATTTATCACTCTGACGCATATAAGAGGAGTTCTTCTTGTAATAAACTAATAAACCTTTTTTCCTGATTATAGCATACCTCATGAGTTATGAATTTTGTGATTTGCAATCTCTTGATAAGGTAGTTTGAAGAAAACGCCAATTTGTTTTATATCTAATACCTGTTTTCATTTCTCTTTATGTAAGATGCTCCTTTTAAATCGTTACCTCATTATTGGATTCGCCTCAACATGATCATTTAATCAGCTTATCTGAAATAATTTTCTGGTCATACTTCACATGCACTTTGCGACTAATACAAAAGAAGCATTTTTCCCAAATGACTTTTAGAATGTTGAAAATGATAACTAATACTTTCAATGAAGGGAATTGTGTCATAAAGAAAGAATGA
>JAODUP010002242.1:0-10957 GCA_025642065.1 Paralvinella palmiformis
ATATATATATATTTTTATAATTTTCAAACTCTCTATATTCAATAAAACATAATATCTTATTACAAATTATTTGTGGAGTACACATTGACAAATATTCACGTTCTATGTATTGCAGCTATCATCTAGCATGATTAGACCAGTTTATAGTTAATCCATTCAGACAAATACACTGTTTTGACGAGGGCTGTATCATTGTAGAATTGTAGTATACTCTTCGGTAGTTTAACCTGAGAAACAATTACATATTACCTTGTCAATATATCCCATATTATTTTATTTTAATTTAAATTAGGTATTACATTTGCGTTCTTACATCATTAGTATTCCAAACAACTTTGTTTGTTAGTGATCGTTGTCGTTAGCTTGAATGAAAACAAAAAATAATGAATGAATGACGGAATGAAAGAAAGAATGCATATGTGAACAAATGACGAAAAAACAAGCAGAATCGATAAAAGATCATCAAAATGTAGTTCTAACCAAAATTAAATAACCCATACATCTGAATATCTCAAACGAGATAAAAATATAGTAAATAATTCACACCAAAAACATAGTAGCTTTAAGATAATTACTGTGGCTTGACATCTAAATCTTACAATCCTACTTTAAAATATTCTTATGCGATAATTTCCTTTTTTATTCACCTGTTTCTGGTATTCTTATGGGAAATAATGTTTTAGCTGTAGATGTAGACATATAGACAGTATGAATATGTTATTCTCACTATTAGGCTCTCCTATCGAACACAACTTACTCGTCTCGTAGTTTGTTAGTGAACAAAAAGCAAATTCTTCTCACTTATTCTTCAGTCAAACATCACTAAGCTGCCATGTTTCACACGACGTAATATTAGTTCATTATTACTGAATGACATTTAGACAGAATAAGTCACTTCTTTGATTACGAAAATGGGATATGAAAATGACAGGAAGCTATTTACCGGAAACAACTTATTCCATCAGAAAGCTGATTATGTGGATTATAGCTATGTTTAACTCAAGATAGGTTGCTAGTGTGATGGCTCGACAGAGATTTGAAGCTTGTGTGCCATATGTTCTAGCAATGGCAGAGTGAATTAGCTCTCGGGATTATAAATAATCTTACGCGTCGTAATCTTCGTCTATTTGAGGTAGCAGGTGACATCATAAAGGCAAAGATTTATGACTAAGAATATAATATTGAACTCCAGCTCCTGCCAATCAACCTTTCATACATATCCCAAAGTAAACAATTTTACTGCGTTAATTGGTTCCTTCTCATATACTAGTAAATACATATATCTACGAAACCTTAAGGAACATACAAACATCCAGCTTAGTGTTTGGAATTACTATGCTACAACAGCCGATTACATTCATAAAGTTAAATATTTATATATATGATTTGCTAGTTAACCACCAAAAACGTACACATTATAGAAATGTTGCTCAGAAACTTTAAATATTAACTTCATTCAACTTCCATTACAGAAAATGTACAACTACATATTAAAATAATGCGAAAATAAGACACTTTTATATATTACCTCTGTTCTGACAAGACGTTATAATTCCATGTGTAATATTATCACCACCTATTGTAATTGTAGTTGCGTGTGTTTGGTTCCCAGTGTGGGGTTGTTTCAGGTGATCTCTAATTTATAATTAGTCCTAGCTGGTGGAAGGAGTAACCTATTGACCCAACATCTTAGCATTATATGGCGAATTGCAATTCTTAATTATGTCAGTCAGCTCAGCCCATCCAATCCCTAGAATCTTGCTTTTTGATACCGATAAGCATCTTCCAAAGAGAGCAACATTTGGCCAATAAAATTAAAACTACATAGCAAAACATTGCTGTACCTCCTTTTACATACCTCACACCAGGTGCTGTTGATTTAGTACTTTTGTATTTTGTTTTAGTTGTTTTATCAGTGGATGTTAGTTGTTTTGTGTGTATGATTATCTTATGTATGTTAGTAGTAGCAGAAAGTGGTCCAGAAATACTGTAGGGGGACAAAGCGAGTCTACTATTGTTTTTAAGCAATTGGGATACCGAAAAACTGTAATGCAATATACTAATATTCGTAATTGTTTGTACCCAGGAATTATTAATTTGATCGATAGGAAATCGAATCTTCGGGCCAGAATACGCCGGTTTTAAGAAATATTTAAATGGGTCAATTTTAAAGCAACCGCTTTAGAAAAATTAACCTCATCAGTTTTATCTTAATACTAATAACACAAACATGCAGTTTTCAAATATATACGAAAAGGGTTAAATATATCCATTCTTAGAGCCTTTGCCTTTCTGGATGTACTGTTAACAAACATCCCTACGATACCTACAAGCCATATCAAATTAGTGTAAGTAAACAAATGCAATGATAACGTTAGATTGGAGAATCACTTAGAGCAGATATCAGGTAAAGCACTTTTGGATCTAGATGTTTTCTCCATGGTAAGACCATTATCGATGGTTGACCAAATCGAAGCCAATATTAATATACAAAACTCTTCCATATACTCTGACAGTTTTCGGGGTGGTTTTCCCTTTCATCCTCTGAAACATGACATCAGATCTTAGAAAAAGTGGAAACCTTAAGTGATAATGAATTTGTATAGATTCCAGAAACTAGACGTTGAACCACATACCCAAAATGATTGTGCTAGTGTTTTGTTATTATAAATCAAGATCAATAAAGGAATAAGTGTCTATGTTTGTGTGCACTCTCGCGATGAGTGCAGTATTATAACATAGAGATTGTTAACTGCACCATATAAGTAGCTTCATCCATTTCAAGAAGAAGTGGAGTAGAAATTATCGATTCAGTAGATATCATCAATATCTAGCCAACAAATGACATCTCGAATAAGACCATTTTTGTATTATGAGTAGGATATCCCTTTTGGTACAACAATATCGACATTTCCTGCAGTAATTCTACATGATGAAATGTTGTTATAATCTCTGACGTATGTTTATGTTTGTGTGAGTGTGTGTATGTGTTAGTGTGTGTGTGTGTAGGTAGGTGTGCATGTGTGTAAGAATGTGTGTGTGTGTGTGTGTGTGTTGTGTGTGTGTGTGTGTGTGTGTGTGTGTGTGTGTGTGTGTGTGTGTGTGTGTGTGTGTGTGTGTGTGTGTGTGTGTGTGTGTGTGTGTGTGTGTGTGTGTGTGTGTGTGTGTGGACCCTTATATTACCAATATAGCTTAATTTTGTTCAGCATTCTTAAAAGATCTAACAATTGCCTGCCAATCATTATTGAATGTCATTCCTAGTTTTATTTAGGTCAAACAATTCTCAGGTGCTTAATACAAATCAGTTTTGATAAGAGGTCTCAGTAATGCTTTATTTAGACGGCAAACCCTGACGGTCTATGTACATCATTTCTTCATGTTCCATATAATATCTGATTAATCGTATGAAATCGGTGAAAGACTCGCTTATAATATACAAGCTATTCATCTAACCCAGGAAAGGTTAAAGGTAACATTATGGGTGTAGGCTGTATACATAACAGTGATTGATGTAAAAATGTGATCTGGAGTAACGGTCAAGCAACCAACAACCGAAATGCCACACTCAGGATTACACTCATCTTCATGGTTGCGTTTGGGCTTTATGCTTGAGAACATGGCGGTGGCTGAGGTTGTGTTGAATATGAATGTGTCATCATCGCAGAATGCCATATTCGTACTGTGACCTCTGAATTTGTCAGAGGTGATTCCTTGTCCAAATCTGGCGTTAATATATATGCTGTGATATAAGGAAAGGCTTCTATATGAATCTGCTGTCGAGTGAGCTTGTATTACGTTGTATTAGTCTGACTTTGAGGAATTATTTCTAAACAAGAGTATTGTTGTATAGCAAGAAAAATTGGCAATTCATTGGTGTTATTCCATGTTTTCCTATATAAGCTTATAAGATTGCATGACTGATCCTACCTGACTCATGGTGAATTGATACTAGTCTTCCAATATCAATTTAGGATATTCGGCAAATATCTTTTTATCATTCTCTGAATTAAGTTCCAAATTATGATTCCTTGGCATTGTAATGTGACCATACCTTCGTGTATTCAAAATACGACAGCATAGTGTCTTTAACATATATACTAATTTTTAGATATGTCAATAAGTCAATAAGGATAAATTAATATATATATATATATATATATATATATATATATATATATATATATATATATATATATATATATATATATATAAAGAGAGAGAGAGAGAGAGAGAGAGAGAGATTGAGAGAGAAAAAGACATAGAGAGAGAGGGAGAGTTAGATATAGAGAGATATATAGATATTAGAGAGAGTATTGACCGACAGATAGAGGTAATTGCCTATGTTAACCGCTGTAAGACTTGCTCTAATATTACACAAGCTGCTACTTCTCTTGAGATTGTTAGAGGTCTCAGCACGTATTAATTCCTAACCACGATAGGACAATATATTTAAGTAATGAAAAACCGGGTGCAATATATGGTTAAGTCTCCTCTAGCTAGCCTAACGTCATGAGGGAAATAGATCAATTAACATTACATAACCCTAAATATCAGCGCAAACTACCAACATAGTCAGTCGATATTTTCTTAATAACTTTAAGGTAAGAGTAAAAACTCTGTTTTCTTCGCAGAAAAACTGATATTTAGAAATTCAAGTAACAATTGACGATACTTTGTTCATCTAGTAAACCGATCTATATGAAGAAAGAGATCACATACAAAACATATCAAAATGTTTCCATTCAATGATGTGATCACTCACATATTTAATTCCTAAGAGTGAATATTCAGAAGTCAAAGTGTGTTTAGCCAATTTGGTTTATATCTTCAGGGAAATAGTTATTCAATACAGGGGTATAATGGTGACAAAGGTCATAATCTATGCAAAGAACTAAGAGCAAAATAAATGTTAATTAAAAATTGCTGCTGGAGTTTAGAAACAAAATAGGTTACAATTTTAAAATACAATATTACAGTTTATATTGTCCTTTCCTTCCGGGACAAATTGAACATGCTATTGAATGATTTCGAAGCCCATTTAATTAATTATATATTAAAATATTAAATTCATATTATCACATATGGTTTACATTAGATATAACCGTTTATTTTATAACCAATCAATCCACAGCTAATTCTAACCCTGAACATGTTCATGGGATTCTTCATTGGTCTTTCCAATTTATTAACAAAATACATGCATATATTAAAAAAACTATTGTTTATTGCTAATCGCCGGGTTATATACTTTAGTCTGTGCAATAGTTCGCATAAAGAATCATTTTGGATATTGGATATAAGTTATAAAAGAGATAAACGATCATAATTGAAAATACTTATATAGGTAACACCAAAGGGACGGCTAGTTGGGCTAAGCCTTATCACAGCTGATCAGTTTATGAAATTATTATTAACTGTTGGTATCATTGATTAAACATATACTCGACAAAGGAGTAATTAATATGTGTTGCTGAATAAAATGCACACATTAATATCGCTTAACAGTTAAATATCACGTAGCCTATACATTTTTTAAACATTACAAAACATAGGTATATGAAAATAGCATTGAAATAAAAGTCATAGTAAGGGACATATCAGAGAGATAGGGGTGATATAGAGTTAAATATGCTCAGCTCTAATATATATATATATATATATATATATATATATATATATATATATATATATATATATATATATGTGTGTGTGTGTGTCTGTGTGTGTGTGTGTGTGTGTGTGTGTTATGGTACATAGTAAGAGGCAACAGGCACAGATCATCAACATATCTAAACATCCTTCGAAACCTACCTCCATAAATCTAAATACAAATACAACTATACATACATTAATCAAAAATAAAATGTTCCATACCTCCACATATTGATAGATGTGTGCGTATACCTATGCATGTGTCTGGTCTACTTATCAGCCTGTGGGAACCAGCTAATTCGCTTTTCGTACGCAACAAATATGTCAAGCCCACAGGAAAGCGGCTATATGCAGGATACGTACAAAAAGCGGAAGCACGTAAAAACATGCCATTTGATACCACAGCTCGCAACAAACAACACCTGCGTGGGGTTCAATGGTGACTTGCTACATACATATCATAAACTGTTTTGACACCACAGTTTACATTCAACAGTAATTTTCTGTGGTCCAAAAGAAACCTGTATATAAAACATTTCGACACCTCAGATGCTAACCTCAGCTTTATTCTGGGTAAGAATAACTGAATAAATCCTACCTATATGAACCATGTATCAATACAAGTCCGATTAGTCTGGCGTCGAAGTTCTTCTCTAACCCAAGTGAAAAGTCAAGCCTTTTATATACCCTCAGTGTGTTAACAAACATTACAGTTTGTTCATAACAACGATAATGTACACTAACTCAGTATGGACCCACTAAGGTGATTTAACTAAAATATAAACAAAGTAGCAATATCGCACAATGGATTATTACTGGACTAAAACGAAATATCGTCTCAAACCTGAGTAAATACTATGATTTACTCGAACCTAACAGCTAACCCTCATACGTTTCCGTTCATCACTAAGGGAACGTTCATTCACGCTTAATTTAGCGTCCCTAAGTATATGCAGTTAGGTGTGGTGGGATCTAAATTAAAGCGCCTATCCACTTGATCTATTTGACCCATGGTCGAGAACAGCAGATTTCAGGCAGATCTCCGATACTGCGAATGACACGTCGGGATTATAATAGCTATACGTTTAACAAATTTCCTATATCAGTGTAATCTAATTACTCATAATGTGGGGAAAAAACTCTGTCCGCAGCTTAATACCCATGGAGATGCCTGCCGGAGTAACAAACGACTCCAGGAGTATAAATCCATCAAGCAGCATTGTACGAATTAATAGGTCATTTAGCCACGCCGCATAAGAGGACAACAATATAGATTCTACATTATACATAACAAAGCTAATATACTCAAACATGTTGTAATAACGACATAACTTTCTTACATTGGGGTAATAAGGAATCTGGATGGAAATAGATAAGATGTCTGGCACGGGCAATGTGCGTTTTAGGGTACATATAAAGAGGCAACAGGCACAGAGCATCAACATATCTAAACATCCTTCGAGACCTACCTCCATAAATCTAAATACAAATACAACTATACATACATTAATCCAAAAATAAAATGTTCCATACCTCCACATATTGATAGATGTGTGCGTATACCTAAGCATGTGTCTGGTCTACTCATCAGCCTGTGGGAACCAGCTAATTCGCTTTTCGTACGCAACAAATATGTCACGCCCACAGGAAAGCGGCTATATGCAGGATACGTACAAAAAGCGGAAGCACGTAAAAACATGCCATTTGATACCACAGCTCGCAACAAACAACACGTGCGTGGGGTTCAATGGTGACTTGCTACATACATATCATAAACTGTTTTGACACCACAGTTTACATTCAACAGTAATTTTCTGTGGTCCAAAAGAAACCTGTATATCAAACATTTCGACACCTCAGATGCTAACCTCAGCTTTATTCTGGGTAAGAATAACTGAATAAATCCTACCTATATGAACCATGTATCAATACAAGTCCGATTAGTCTGGCGTCGAAGTTCTTCTCTAACCCAAGTGAAAAGGCAAGCCTTTTATATACCCTCAGTGTGTTAACAAACATTACAGTTTGTTCATAACAACGATAATGTACACTAACTCAGTATGGACCCACTAAGGTGATTTAACTAAAATATAAACAAAGTAGCAATATCGCACAATGAATTATTACTGGACTAGAACGAAATATCGTCTCAAACCTGAGTAAATACTATGATTTACTCGAACCTAACAGCTAATCCTCATACGTTTCCGTTCATCACTAAGGGAACGTTCATTCGCGCTTAATTTAGTGTCCCTAAGTATATGCAGTTAGGTGTGGTGGGATCTAAATTAAAGCGCCTATCCACTTGATCTATTTGACCCATGGTCGAGAACAGCAGATTTCAGGCAGATCTCAGATACTGCGAATGACACGTCGGGATTATAATAGCTATACGTTTAACAAATTTCCTATATCAGTGTAATCTAATTACTCATAATGTGGGGAAAAAACTCTGTCCGCAGCTTAATACCCATGTATATGCCTGCCGGAGTAACACACGACTCCAGGAGTATAAATCCATCAAGCAGCATTGTACGAATTAATAGGTCATTTAGCCACGCCGCATAAGAGGACAACAATATAGATTCTACATTATACATAACAAAGCTAATATACTCAAACATGTTGTAATAACGACATAACTTTCTTACATTGGGGTAATAAGGAATCTGGATGGAAATAGATAAGATGTCTGGCACGGGCAATGTGCGTTTTAGGGTACATATAAAGAAGCAACAGGCACAGATCATCAACATATCTAAACATTCTTCGAGACCTACCTCCATAAATCTAAATACAAATACAACTATACATACATTAATCTAAAAATAAAATGTTCCATACCTCCACATATTGATAGATGTGTGCGTATACCTAAGCATGTGTCTGGTCTACTCATCAGCCTGTGGGAACCAGCTAATTCGCTTTTCGTACGCAACAAATATGTCAAGCCCACAGGAAAGCGGCTATATGCAGGATACGTACAAAAAGCGGAAGCACGTAAAAACATGCCATTTGATACCACAGCTCGCAACAAACAACACGTGCGTGGGGTTCAATGGTGACTTGCTACATACATATCATAAACTATTTTTACACCACCGTTTACATTCAACAGTAATTTTCTGTGGTCCAAACGAAACCTGTATATAAAATATTTCGACGCCTCAGATGCTGACCTCAGCTTTATTCTGGGTACGAATAACTGAATAAATCCTACCTATATGAACCATGTATCAGGTACAAGTCCGACTAGTCTGGCGTCGAAGTTCTTCTCTAACCTAAGTGAAAAGTCAAGCCTTTTATATTACAGTTTGTTCATAACAAAGAGAATGTACACTAATGTGTGTGTGTGTATGTGTGTCTGTTGGAAGTTACATGTTGGAACGTTTTTTCTTCATCACCACAATAGGATAATGTATTAAAGTAATTATGGTCCCACAGTGTCTTCGCGTCTCCTTAATGACTGATTAACACCAGAGGAAGAACCAATAATCATTTTTAACTAATAACAAGACCTTATTTCACCTAAATCCTCAAAGTAATTTATCACGATAGCAGGAATTTTCTCTATCAATGGAACTGACACTTAGACCTCTGAGGAACAACAGAGGATACTTAATCGATGTAATTAACTGAACCGATACATATGAAGGTCATACGATGTATTTACTTAAGATAGTGTTTCTGGAGATAAATGCTAGAACTAAACCCAATGCAAATTCGGTTATTTTAAAGTGTATGGATTTAAGAATAGCAAGTGTAGCCAGCACCTCTGAAACCACTTCTATGAATAGCATCTCTCTTTGAGCATACACTGAAGTGGCATGGGAATGTTGTTTACAGCATTTTGTATCACTTTTAAAATGAGAATGGATAATTATGTATATATATATATATATATATTTTCAGCTTATCTTTTTCATCGATTTGTATCAATATTAACAAAGTTGTATACCATTGAATTAAATGGACGTGGCAAAGTACTAACAGTAACATTATTATTATTATTATTAACATTATTATTATTATTGTTATTATTTTTATTATTATTATTTTATTATTATTATTATTATTATTATTATTATTATTATTATTATTATTATTGTTGTTATTATTGTTGTTGTTATAATTGTTGTTGTTATTATTATTGTTATTATTGTTATTATTGTTGTTGTTATTATTGTTGTTATTATTATTATGTAGGTGTCACATTTTAGTTAGTTCTAAATGGACTCGTGCAATTATATTAGTCGTCGGGGAGGTTCATCCTGTTAGTTTTCTGTTAGTATTGTATAGACTATATTCGCAAGGAATATTATGGACAATGGAGAGGGGCTGGTACTCTAAACAGTCAGTTAAATTGTAGTAGTGTTAAGGACTTGCTAAAATAATCCTTGGTTATACATTTATTGTTTACCGCTGCATCAGTGATTGTTGGGAATTGATCACAAATTATATTTGTGTTGTTGTGTTGTTGTATTACTTAGTCTTGTAATTTATATAACCCCTATCTTATTTGACCTATTTTATACAAAGGATCCTTTTGTAACCAGTAAATGCACAATTCTTATCAAATGTTGACAGCATAGAAACCACTAGACTGTGTTTTATGTAGAGGCGTTTAAACAATTAGACACAACAAAATGTCAACTCCTGTATTTTCGAACTCTGACTTGCACACATGATATCGAGAAGACTCATACACGACACGAACACCTTGGTATACGTGCAGGCATAACCATCTTCTAAACAGCATAGGATAAACAATATCATAACACATACGTTTTGCTTTTATTCAATTTACAAGATTCTAACAGAAACAGCGTTGGCATCGTTTCTATACAAACGGTATATCATGCCAACATAATGTTTATTTTATCAGAGTGGTGCGGATATGTGCATTCGTGTTTATGGATTTGTGTGTATTTCGATTGGAGATGCATTTTTAACTTATGTATCAAGTAAGGAATATTAACCAGTAATCAGTACCTGTCTGTTGGCATTTTAATTAAATAATCGAGATGACAATTCCGTTCATCTCGTGATGTTAAAAGAGTACGGAAAAGAAATCAATACTACTATGTGGAAAACACTTACTAATATATGTCTCTGTTCTGTTAAACTGTTGGAAAACATGAGACACTTAGTAAGTCCTACAGTATCAAATGTTTTACATAATCAACTAAACATTTAATATTGACAACACTATCCACATTTTATAAGATACATGAACGAGATAGGGTACAGTGATAGATATGTTACTGTCAAATATCAATATTATTATCATACTATGGCCATAAGC
>JAODUP010002243.1:0-14055 GCA_025642065.1 Paralvinella palmiformis
TGGTGTCAAAAGCTGCAGATAAATCTAAAAGTGTTAGTGCTGTGACATTTCCTGGGTCCATATCATCAGTATCGCCATCACCAAAGGAAAGATATCGTTAGCACTCTATATCATACACGAATCAATTAACTTACCTGCGGGAAAATTTTCCTCTGTTTGATCTTGGTTCCACAAGTTAGACGGGGGTACCCCTATTTGTTCTCTACTTAAACATCCTGTAAACATTTATTTAATTAACTAATTGAAAATTGTAATCGAACATCTAGTACTTGATTCTTTTATATACAAGTAAAAGTATCAGATCAACTTTAGAGAATTACATATGAATGTGTTGTTTCTGTGGCTAATTAAATGTTCATTTTGTTTAATGTAAAAAAAAATAATACTATCTGAACAAAATTTAAAAAATGTATAGGTATCGAGTTTATCTTGTAATTATGCAACAACAAAGGTTGCTGCTGTTACCTTAAATGTAAGTAATTTCTGTTTTAAAGGACGAAACATATCCCTTCATTTTGGTAAATTTGATGTGAATGTGTGGCACAATAGTTATTCGGCTTTGGTGCATAACGTTCGTAAATTACAATAAAACGAATTGAAATTAATAATAATTAATGTCATCAACATTTGGGTGAAATCATGATTTAGAAAAATACGTTGCCTTTAATGGTCATTAGACTTACACAATTCAAGATCAAATCTCGTGGAAACCATAACATACTGGAATATCTTAAATTATTATTAAAGTTAGAGCCGACTACGATGGGTTATACCTTTTCGCGTCATCATTATATGGTCGATATTTAACCCGATACGTTTAACGTTGCTCTAACATCTCTTGTAAGCAAATAACCACTTGCAGGAAAGTTTATGTTTATGATTTGGTGATCCCAAGAACGATCGGCTGTCACTTACCTGAAACTTGATTTGTTCGATCATCATCAAAAACATACACATAAAGTGTAGCCGTTTGGTCACTATGGCAGCCATCCCTTACAGTGAATGTTACCTCGTACGGTTTCCCAAACACTACTCTTTTCGGATTTCTCTTGATTATTACTTCCCCTGTTCAAACAAAAACACTTATCACCGCAGAGTTAATAATAAATATATACATGAAAGCAAGCTGACAGTGGCACCTGATACTGCAGAGGAATAGGTAGCGCTCTAATCTTCCTTACGGTGCTGTCCTTTAGACAGTTCGTGTTCTTGATATACACCGATGTTAATGATAGTGATAATTACGAGGACGAATACAGTGATGATTATCATCACGATCATGATAATAATCGACATAGGAAAAAAAAAATATATATATATATATATATATATATATATATATATATATATATATATATATATATATATATATATATATAATTTAATCCGACAAGTGCACAAGATAATATGTCGGATAAACAAGAATGTCAGAATGTCGAGTTAATAAAGGTATACCTCTTTATTTAAACTAATATTCAATAACGTGCGCAAAATACGGAAGGCACGGAAGCCTTTGATCATTTTGATGTTCGTTAATTACAGACAGTATAAAGAAATACTCGTGTCACTTTGTCCATCAGATTAATTCATGATCTGCTGATTAGAAAATCACGCATTTGTGTATATAAGTAGCCATGAATGATTATGATTGGCTATTAGAGAGTCACAGGCAATGGAAGCATCGTGTATCGGTGTGTATGGTCAAGGAAGATTGTAATTGGTTACAATATAGCAAAATGGCGTGTGGGCAGGTTAATGAAGAATTACTAACAACATTCGGTGTTTCTTGCATGAGTGAACTAGCGGAAATATTTGGTAACATTTTCGTGTTGACGGATTATCGAGTTCATATTACAATGAAATGTCACATTCCGTTGGCGAAATGAAGTATCAGAGTCACAACGTCGAACACCCTTTTGTTGGATTAAAGAGTCATTTATAATGGAAATAAATCCAGCACAATCAATAATGTGTCGGACGATGGATTTGTCGGATAAACGATGTCCAGTTTAACGGATTCTGACTATATATATGTATATATATATATATTATGTTCATATCTTGAGTATTCGGTTCAGATTTGACAGTTAACATCATTATATTCTGGTTTCTACCGTTTCGAATTAACCACTGTTTACTTACCAGCTGTGTTGTTCCATAGTTGTAGTATGAAAGTAATCTTTTATCAATTAAGTTGTATATGTTTTATGCGTTAAACATCATTCTTCTATTGTTGTATTTGATGACAAATATATAGTGTACGTTTGTTTTAAATATATTATTATCATTATTTCGGTATGGATTAAAAGTTTTATAAATACTCTGCAATCTACCACTAGCGTCATCGCCTGTTTGTTGACTTCGATAAACAGCACAACTTATCCAACATTTGTTATTTATTTATAATTGTGACCATGTGTTATTTAACTATCTTCGGTTTTGGATAAGGTATTCGTTGAATAACGTTACATTAATTTATTCCGAATATTACAGCTTTGTTTATTTTCTCATATTCAGCCAACATTTTAAATAAAATGCATTTTCATACCGATAAGCAACTTAGTTTAAGACTAAAATAAGCCATCATTATATAAAACAAATCTGCAAACATTTACAAAGCAATATCGAGGTAGACCTAGGCATTTGTAATGCACATAAACACATACATATGAACGCACTCATTCACGTACATCAGCTTTCGCATGCATGCATACTCAAACTGCTACCAATTAACATTTACACACTCATACAAATATATAAACATTAACAAACTTTACAGTTTGTTCACCACAAGAGAATGTACACTAACTCAGTATGGACTCACTGAAGTGATTTATCATCACTAAGCGAACGTTCATTCACCCCTAATTTAGCGTCCCTATGTATTTGCAGTTAGGTGTGGTGGGATCTAAAATGTGTGTGTGTGTGTGTCTGTGTGTGTGAGTGAGTGTGTGTATGTGTGTGTTAGATCATAGCAATATTTTACATTTAATTATGTTGTATTTTCTATCAAGGAATCTGTTAAACATATTTCCCGATTTTCACTTAGTCCGTTAGCAATTATAAACCCAGTTATATTTCAAATATATGATTTGTTATTTGCCCAGGCAAGATTATGTAGAATATTCTTGTAAAGATAAAGTTATTGATCCATTTGCGATGAGACTTTTAGGTGTACGGTGATGACACAGGCCTTTTCTTCAACAGAACCTATATAACTGGGTTTATAATTGCTAACGGACTAAGTGAAAATCGGGAAATATGTTTAACAGATTCCTTGATAGAAAATACAACATAATTAAATGTAAAATATTGCTATGATCTAACACACACATACACACACTCACTCACACACACAGACACACACACACACACATTTTAGATCCCACCACACCTAACTGCAAATACATAGGGACGCTAAATTAGGGGTGAATGAACGTTCGCTTAGTGATGAACCGAAACGTATAAGGATTAGCTGTTAGGTTCGAGTAAATCACTTCAGTGAGTCCATACTGAGTTAGTGTACATTCTCTTGTGGTGAACAAACTGTAAAGTTTGTTAATGTTTATATATTTGTATGAGTGTGTAAATGTTAATTGGTAGCAGTTTGAGTATGCATGCATGCGAAAGCTGATGTACGTGAATGAGTGCGTTCATATGTATGTGTTTATGTGCATTACAAATGCCTAGGTCTACCTCGATATTGCTTTGTAAATGTTTGCAGATTTGTTTTATATAATGATGGCTTATTTTAGTCTTAAACTAAGTTGCTTATCGGTATGAAAATGCATTTTATTTAAAATGTTGGCTGAATATGAGAAAATAAACAAAGCTGTAATATTCGGAATAAATTAATGTAACGTTATTCAACGAATACCTTATCCAAAACCGAAGATAGTTAAATAACACATGGTCACAATTATAAATAAATAACAAATGTTGGATAAGTTGTGCTGTTTATCGAAGTCAACAAACAGGCGATGACGCTAGTGGTAGATTGCAGAGTATTTATAAAACTTTTAATCCATACCGAAATAATGATAATAATATATTTAAAACAAACGTACACTATATATTTGTCATCAAATACAACAATAGAAGAATGATGTTTAACGCATAAAACATATACAACTTAATTGATAAAAGATTACTTTCATACTACAACTATGGAACAACACAGCTGGTAAGTAAACAGTGGTTAATTCGAAACGGTAGAAACCAGAATATAATGATGTTAACTGTCAAATCTGAACCGAATACTCAAGATATGAACATAATATATATATATACATATATATAGTCAGAATCCGTTAAACTGGACATCGTTTATCCGACAAATCCATCGTCCGACACATTATTGATTGTGCTGGATTTATTTCCATTATAAATGACTCTTTAATCCAACAAAAGGGTGTTCGACGTTGTGACTCTGATACTTCATTTCGCCAACGGAATGTGACATTTCATTGTAATATGAACTCGATAATCCGTCAACACGAAAATGTTACCAAATATTTCCGCTAGTTCACTCATGCAAGAAACACCGAATGTTGTTAGTAATTCTTCATTAACCTGCCCACACGCCATATTTGCTATATTGTAACCAATTACAATCTTCCTTGACCATACACACCGATACACGATGCTTCCATTGCCTGTGACTCTCTAATAGCCAATCATAATCATTCATGGCTACTTATATACACAAATGCGTGATATTTCTAATCAGCAGATCATGAATTAATCTGATGGACAAAGTGACACGAGTATTTCTTTATACTGTCTGTAATTAACGAACATCAAAATGATCAAAGGCTTCCGTGCCTTCCGTATTTTGCGCACGTTATTGAATATTAGTTTAAATAAAGAGGTATACCTTTATTAACTCGACATTCTGACATTCTTGTTTATCCGACATATTATCTTGTGACAAGCTTTGTCGGATTAACATATATATATATATATATATATATATATATATATATATATATATATATATATATATATATATATATATATATATATATATATATATATATATATATATATATATCCTCATGTCGATTATTATCATGATCGTGATGATAATCATCACTGTATTCGTCCTCGTAATTATCACTATCATTAACATCGGTGTATATCAAGAACACGAACTGTCTAAAGGACAGCACCGTAAGGAAGATTAGAGCGCTACCTATTCCTCTGCAGTATCAGGTGCCACTGTCAGCTTGCTTTCATGTATATATTTATTATTAACTCTGCGGTGATAAGTGTTTTTGTTTGAACAGGGGAAGTAATAATCAAGAGAAATCTGAAAAGAGTAGTGTTTGGGAAACCTTACGAGGTAACATTCACTGTAAGGGATGGCTGCCATAGTGACCAAACGGCTACACTTTATGTGTATGTTTTTGATGGTGATCGAACAAATCAAGTTTCAGGTAAGTGACAGCCGATCGTTCTTGGGATCACCAAATCATAAACATAAACTTTCCTGCAAGTGGTTATTTGCTTACAAGAGATGTTAGAGCAACGTTAAACGTATCGGGTTAAATATCGACCATATAATGATGACGCGAAAAGGTATAACCCATCGTAGTCGGCTCTAACTTTAATAATAATTTAAGATATTCCAGTATGTTATGGTTTCCACGAGATTTGATCTTGAATTGTGTAAGTCTAATGACCATTAAAGGCAACGTATTTTTCTAAATCATGATTTCACCCAAATGTTGATGACATTAATTATTATTAATTTCAATTCGTTTTATTGTAATTTACGAACGTTATGCACGCAAAGCCGAATAACTATTGTGCCACACATTCACATCAAATTTACCAAAATGAAGGGATATGTTTCGTCCTTTAAAACAGAAATTACTTACATTTAAGGTAACAGCAGCAACCTTTGTTGTTGCATAATTACAAGATAAACTCGATACCTATACATTTTTTAAATTTTGTTCAGATAGTATTATTTTTTTTTACATTAAACAAAATGAACATTTAATTAGCCACAGAAACAACACATTCATATGTATATTCTCTAAAGTTGATCTGATACTTTTACTTGTATATAAAAGAATCAAGTACTAGATGTTCGATTACAATTTTCAATTAGTTAATTAAATAAATGTTTACAGGATGTTTAAGTAGAGAACAAATAGGGGTACCCCCGTCTAACTTGTGGAACCAAGATCAAACAGAGGAATTTCCAGCAGGTAAGTTAATTGATTCGTGTATGATATAGAGTGCTAACGATATCTTTCCTTTGGTGATGGCGATACTGATGATATGGACCCAGGAAATGTCACAGCACTAACACTTTTAGATTTATCTGCAGCTTTTGACACCATCTATTATTCTGTTCTTCTAGGTCATCTCTCTGATTGATATGGCATATAAGGCACATCACTTACCTGGATCCGCTTATTCTTAATAAATAGGTTTCAATCAATAAAAATAAGAAAATGTTTTTCCAGAGGCAGTGCCTTTTAGTCCCAGAGCTAACACATGTTTATTTAACCCGACGTGCCAAATGAATACTGTATTTTTTCGAACGAAGAGTTATATGCTGAATTCAGAACTGCTCGTCTGACAAAATTCATTTTTGGGCTCGCTTCACAATTTGAGTTCAAAGAAGGGCACCCCCCTTAAAAGTGAATATTTCTCTAAATTACATTAATATTTGTTGCGGTGATATCTGGACTTCTATTTGACTTAGAATGTCATGTATTTGACATAACAATACATGCTGTGCTTCAAAATATAAACTAATGAGGGAATATGTGATATGATGTGGCGGCCATCTTGAAATCCAATATGGCCGCCATCTGAATTCTGAATATTACAACGATTACCTTATCATACGTCATATTTTTCCGCATGAATAGTTTAGTTTCAGAGTGTATACATGCAGAATTGTATATTGAATTCGATCTTTAAAAAAAACTCTGGTCCCAATTTGAGTTCAAAGAAGGGCACCCTTCATTATAATCATCATCATCATCATCATCATCATCATCATCATCTTCATCATTAGATGATACTTCTACATGATCGTCATCGCCATCGTTAAGATGTTCTTGCAACAGTTAGTGCAAGTAGTCCTGGAAGTGCATCAACTATTTCTGGTATTCTTTCTTCAAGCAGCTGAGATATGTTTATATAACGACGAGTATTCTTCCCACTGTAGCCTACATCTATCCAGACATTAGGAGCAACAGGTAGGTGACTACTGTGCTAAAGAAGTAACACCAATATGTCAGTATCTTTGCATCGGATTAAGTAGTTTCCATCTGGGTGAGTTTCCATGGCTTTTACCATATGGTAGATGATTCTAGTATCTGCTTCCTCGTGTTGGCGGTGATACGATGGAATATCTTAGCATCTAACTTCCCCATCTAATACACTATACAAGAAGCATCTTTCATCGAGAGCTACGTATACGTAGTGTTGGCTAATAATTTCCACATTTGGTTGGCTTCACGATTCAACGGAAATAAACCGAAAGAAGGCTGTTTTGACTGTAGACGACTGTAATGCACGTTGTCAATCTTTTGGCCTTGTGTGGTCTGGACCTGTGATAGTTGTTTGTGTCATTCTCTCCTCGTCTGGATCGCTCTGCTGCTTTAATGGATGGAGCCATGTACCTGGCACAAATGAAATAAACTTGGCTTGACATATTACAAAGTTGACACAGGATCATCACAGCTAGTTCACCATATGTTTTGGGTATATCCTGCAACAAATGAAGTAGAAACATTGCATCTACAAATGTGACATGAACTTCTGTTGGATCAGTACTGTCAGCCAAGATTTACAGTTTATTCATAAGCTTTGATTTGTCTGGAGGTGATTTGTATGCTGGAGGTGCAGGTACTAGAGGATAAGTAGAAACTCTGGCCAATTCGATATTATGTTATATACTGATATACAGTAGGCGGCCAAAGAGATCACGGGTACCGCGGAGTTCAAGAAGTTTCTCATCTTTTCCCCTTATCATGGTCTTAGTAGTTATGGCTGTGAAGCTTTTGACCTTCCTGCGGCGAATAGGTCTATCAAACCGGTTCTCGTCTTCAAAGCACCGATCAACAAACTCCTGACCCCATATTTTGCCTATCTTCTGACAATCAACCAGATCATCCCGAACATTATCTGAAACATCTCTCCCAGTCACAATGTTGAACAGCGGTTGCCTTGGTGGCACACAAAACGGATTAATTATGCTTTTGATACCATTCTTTAAACTTTTCAAATCTTCATGATCTTTCTTGAATCGGTATGGTTTGAGACTCTTTGTGACATCATCTGGGGACTTCAATACGGCTTTAGCACGCAATTTGCCAACTATGGCACTCCTAGCTGATCTTGTCAGCATCCATCTCTGGCGGGCAGAATCAGAATTGTTGAAGGCAACAATACCAGTGTGACGTGACGCAGCATCAGCGTTAATTGTCTGCTCAAGAGTTAAGTCAACTGCACTCCTGGATAAGTTTTTATCTGTTCTCCTCATAGAAAGAGCTCCATTACATAGAACTTGGTTGATGCCAGGATGACTATCCTCCATGTTCAAAAGATTACGGTGATATTTCATAACCCATCGGGTGTAGTTTGGCCGATTTGCTGCAAATAATACGGAGATCAACTCTTCCACTGCATAGATGTATAGCTCACCGTCATTGGTTCTGCATGCACGGTTGAAGCGGATATATATAGATATTAGGTTCCATGGTATCCACTTAGAGTACATTTGATATATGCACGATACCTCATCATTATGTTGTCACATTCTATGAGTCATTCAATATATTGCACCAGCTCCGGTATGGTCTCTAAGGCTTCCACAATATGATAACTGACACAATGACCAAACCTATTAAATATCTCAAGCACACGACGAATTCCAATCATACTCTTTAGACAATCACGGTGTCATGATTATCCCAGTAACCGTGACAATAACATAGACACATATTTGTTTAACATGGTTGATGGCGCTCACTCACAGATACATTTATACAAACTGATTTATAAAAGCATGATAAGGTAATCGTTGTTGTAATCAGAATTAAGTTGGCAGCCATCTTGAAATCCAATAATGCCGCCACACAATATAATATGTTCCATATTATGACATAACATGTATTTGTATGTCAAATAAATAACATTCTAAGTCAAATAGAAGGCCAGATATCATCGGAGCTAATATTAGCGTCATTTACAGAGATTTTAAGGGGTGCCCTTCTTTGAACTCAAATTGGGACGAGAGTTCAATAAAATTAACAGTTTCGAATTCAGTATACAGTTCTGCAGTTATACACTCTGAAATAGAAATATTCATGCGACAAAATATGACGTATGATGTTATATGGTTGTATGGCGGTAAGTATGACCGGCTCTCGATGTAATGGCGCCGGAATATTTCTCGGCTAGTTCAGCTATTAGATAAGTTACACCAGTTAAACGGATGTATTTTGCATATTCTGTAATATAGATTTAATTCATATTAATATAAATTGATTATATTTAGTTATTTTGTATTTCTTGTATTTTCCTTTTAACTGCTCATTTGACACCCTATCTTATCTCCCACTCCCGTGTTTCCCATAATAACTCGGTTTTTGCTAGTGTATGTTTTATTTGTAATTTTCGCTTATTTTATTTCTATAATTATAATGAAGTATACTAGAAATCAGTTGCTTGCATTACGACCCTATGGTGGTAATGCCATTTGTTTAACGATGCGCCCACTTAGTGGAAAACATCAAAAGCAGATTGATCCCGATGCAAGTAATTTGATCACTTCTTTGAACTCAAATCGTAAAGCGAGGCCAAAAATGATTTTTGTCAGACATTCAGCATATAATTCTGCGTCAGAAAACACAGTCTGCATTTGGCACATCTGAGTTAATAAAACATGTGTTAGCTCTGGGACTATTTGTTTTGAGGTGTTCCCCAAGGCTCTGTTATTGGACCAATACTATTTACTCTATATACTTCACCACTAAGCTCACTTATTCACAGCCACAAATTAGACCATGTTGTATAGGCACATGATACCAAAGTATACATATAGAAGTTTTGTAATTATTAATTATTATTGTTAAATAGATACATCCAGAAAATGCAGTAAACTTACTCATTTACTCCCTACGGATATCACTAGCGATAGTATCACACCGTCATACAATGCACATAGTGTGTTAAATTTGATAGCGATTTGATTTTCAGAAACATATTTATCGCTCCTGCTTCTATCATATTCGCAAGTTTGGCAGTAGTCGGCGCTATATTTCTCTTTCAGTCGCCAAAACCATTGCTAACTCACTCATTACTATTATGCTTCATTACTGCAACTCTCTTCTTTATAACATTGCATCTAAGGATATTATAAAACTTCATAGTGTTCAGACCTGTTTAGCTTGGGTTGTCACACAGTCTCCTTGGTTTTACTATTCCGACTCACTTCTGAAATCTCTTCACCTGCTCACTGTTCAAACTTACATCATTTTCAAACTCTGCACTATTGCATATCAAATTGTTTCTTCTGGAGAACCTTCATATCCATTTCCCATGCTTTCTTTAGCACCCAATCCCAGAACTCTGTTCATATGGTTTTCACTTGTTGCCTTTTCCCAGGGTTAAAGCTCATGCTGGGACTCGTGTTTTCAGTTGCTGTACCTACTCTTTGGAATTCACTCTCTGAACTTGATAAATCATCAAAAGCATAGATTCTTTCCATCACCATTTGTAAACTCACCTTTTCAGACTCGCTTATCCTTCCAACACCTGTACTAGGTACTCCACTGAGCTGATTATGTTTGAGGATATTGACGTTATAGAAGTTTGTAATTATTATTATGATTATTTTACTGATAATGAGCATGATGGATCAGGTACATGATATCAAGTAAGCATATTCTTATTTAATTTCCGATATGATGCCACATATTATTACAGGTTAATTTTAGTGACATATCGTTCCTTCGTGTATTTATGAGAAATGTTATGTGGCCAGTGGACACACACACACACACACACACACACACACACACACACACACACACACACACACACACACACACACACACACACACACACACACTCCTTGTCTGATACCAATGAACAATACTTATCTCATTTGTGTAGCAACGTATATCACGAGATTTTACATTTGTTAAATTTAAATAAAGTGTGCAAAACACTGATAAAACTAAATATTCAGTCTGCGATTTGTATAAAAACTTCATCTTTTATTGTTCTATTATGCTGAAAACGGTGCTCTGTTAGAAACATATGCATCATTGTAGACTATAAATATAGCTGAACTTATGAAAGCACGGCATTGAATTGATAAAACGTTATGGCGAGATAAAATCCCACGTCCTATCGCAAAAATAAATGGGTATAAATAGTGTTTATTAGGGTTTGTTTACATACTCTATTTGTCTGTTGTAAATCTTTCTGCCACCGGTTCCTCCTGAGATTTCTATCATTCCACACACACTGCTGAAACTATATATTGCTTCCCCGAGAGTTAATGTCAAATTTACCGTCGACATAATATGTATCAGTCATATTCCTAAATTCATTCTTGGAGTGCTGCAGTCCACTTCAAAATCAAAACTCCTATGGGAACATCCTGCATAAATGTATGCACTTTATTTCAGTTGAAAATGCAAAATACATCTGGTTGCGTAACATCCCATGATAATAATGGTGTAACATAATATTTGCACTATGGTCCCACGTTTGGCAGATGAGGATTATTTGTCCAATGCTGATTCGGTCATGGTTTAACATGTTCGTGTATGTGGCCAACCGATAAAAATGATACTAAATCATTGCTTTTACATGTTGATCTGTGTGTCCAAAAATCGTTAATAAATAATAAGCGTATGTTTGAGAGTAACAAGGACTCACAAATACATGATAGTAAATGCTTACTTCTTCTTCTTATCATTATTTATTATGCCGATGGGAGTGTGAACTTATACCAAGTTTATTACAATATTGTTCCTATTGTTGACGGTATCTACAAATCTAAAAAACTAAATATCTCATTTCAATTTCTCTTTGTGTCCCTGACAGCTGTCGTTATCTTTGAACGTCGATGGCAATTTCATGGTTTCGGCCTGTTAGATGCCATTGAGGTTTGCGTATCGGAGCCAGGAAGTATTGATGTTTATGTGTGGAAAGAACAATCACGAAGGAAAAGGGAGTATAGACTGTTATGGCGCTACACGATCAATGGCTAGTAACTAGAATTAGACACATTATTTGTTTGCGCGCACACGCGTGTGTATGTGTATGTGAGCGCGTGGGCTTGGGTGCATGTGCGTTCGTGATTAGATATATAGATAGATAACTAAGTCGATAAATACGTGGATGGATGGATGGATTGATGGATGGAGCAGACAGATACATAATAACACACATACACAGAGTGAGAGAGAGATTATAAAAAAGATTATTGTAAATCCACACCTAAATGAATGAATAGAAAAATATATTTCCATTATCAAAGATTGACAGTTAATCCCTAACGTAGGAAACCAATATTGTAGAGTACATAATAATAATAAGCACTAAATAGGAAAAGAAGTGTTATTAATATCAATCCGGTTTCGTTACCTAAATAACAAATCTATATATATTGAAATATATATATATATATATATATATATATATATATATATATATATATTGTGTGTGTGTGTGTGTGTGTGTTTGTGTGTGTGTGTGTGTGTGTGTGTGTGTGTGTGTGTGTGTGTGTGTGTGTGTGTGTGTGTGAATGATGCCAAGCCTTTCATACGTGGCTCCTTTCTGCACCAAACCAATTGTTCAGATTTACTAAAATTGTTTTATGCTTTCTTGGATCATATTTTGTCGACCAAAGTAATCACTCACTCATTAACTCATATCATGGTGTTTTGGGATACACTATTTGAAGGTTTGTTCTGTTATGTTGTTATATTTATTCTATTTGCGGGTTATTTCTTCAGATTTATATAGTGTGAATATTACTAGCATTAGCTCACTTCCTTGTGTAACCACATTTTGAGAACCTGTTGTGTAAAACGTAAATTAAATATATTGAGATGTGCGTGCTAATTACTATTAGATCAGCTCTGCAATTATGTTTGCTGTAGTTTAAAGAGGGTATACTATATTTATTACCACATATTGTAAAACATACAGAAAACAAAAGTCAAGAATAATAAATCGCTGATAAAGTTTATTTTCACACACACAGTATTAATACTATATTCATTACTGAAAACTGTTAAACAAGGAGAAAGGGTCAAGAACGACAAATGGGTGATCCAGCTTAGCTGCACACACACACTGTACTAATACTATGCTCATCACTGCAAAGTGTTAACATAGAGAAAACAACAGTCAAGAATAGTAAATGTTTGATACAGTTTAGCTGCACACACAATAAACTAATGCTATAATTATCACCACAAACTGAAAATATGGAGAAAACAAAAGTCCAGAAAAACAAAGTGCTGATACAGTTTAGCTGCACAGACACTATACTAATGTTCATCACCGCAAGCTTTCAACATGGATGATGATGATGATTGGTGATTGATGTTTTACAGCCACGTTTGTGCACAAGGTAGGATAAGTGGGCCGAGCGACCTCCAAAGGTAATGAGGCGAAGTCAAAGACGAAACAACCTTCAGATATGCCCACGCCGAGATTTGAACACGGGTGGTACTTTCAACACGGAGAAAACAAAAGTCAAGAATAATAAAGGACTGATACAGTTTAGCTGCGCACACGCATAGTAATAATACTATATTTCATGCCAAATTGTCAAACACAAATGAGTATATACTTATAAACAAACATCATCATAAACATCAACAATTGTAATTTTACCTACAAATAGTCTTAGGTTATAAATAATTGTCAAACACATATAAGTTTAAGACAAGCATTAAATTGAAACACTTACAATATATATAGCTCTTTAAATGTAGCAATACTAATACTCAACTGTCCTCAATTTTAGGCCATTTAATTTGATTACAAACAAAAAAT
>JAODUP010002245.1:0-14087 GCA_025642065.1 Paralvinella palmiformis
ATATGGTGGAGAGATTTAGGCACACACAGGTCTTTGGTAAGTATGCTAAACAATCTTCGAATGGTATGAATGTGTTGAAAGGCGTTCCACAATATTTATTATTTCTTTTTGATAATGTGATCACAATACGATATATAATAAGACAATAGTTTACATCTTAGGGTCATGATTATTTACTTCAAAAGATGTTTCAGGTGAATTTTCAATGACATTATTTATTGCGTTTTCTGTTATCAAAGTTTACTGTTCTTTACAGAGTTTTACACAACCTTAATATAGGTTATGCTAGAATTCATATTTCATTATATGTCGATCTTGAATTAACTAATATAGTGCACATCACGCACTACAATGATAATAGTATCATAATAATATGTGATATTTATAAAGGCTTTTATTCAGCTAGAAGCTGCTCTAAGGCGCTTTACAATATTATATACAATATTATTATCCCTGACCCAGACCTGTTTCCACCCAACACATATTCCAACTCCTAAAGGAGCATACAACTCATGCTGCCAATATAGGCGCAAAGCTTTACTCAAACACATAGCCATCGCGTCCTGTCAGGTAATCATTTCTTTATGGATGAGTGAACCAGTTGCCACAGGACAGCATTGCAGCGCACGGAGCCTCGAACCCGTGACCGTGTGGCTACGAGTCCTACTCTCAAACTAACTGCGCTATTACGGCTCGACAATGAAGCAGCAGAGAAATCATCATTATTGAATACAGACACAGCAAGGTTAGAATTGATCAAGATGACGGAAAGGAATTTGTATTTAATTAATATTAATTGTATTCGATTTCAGTCTGATAAAGCATGATGTCAGCTAAACAATAGTGAGTATTCTTCAAGTTAATGTTAACAAAAATATCAGGCAGTTGGCAAAATATCCATGATTTACTCTGGTTTGAAATCTGCTCCCGTAAGAGCGTATAACAATTGTGATATCAGTCCATATTTCAGGACTTACCCGCTGGGTATTAGGAGTAGTTTTCAATAAGCAATAACCATGCCTCGGATAAACCTCATTGGCTACAGTACTGTCACTGCGCAAAGCTGCTTAATAAAATCAAAACAAATACTATGATGGGGCTAGAAAGCATTAGAAATGGTGTCTGATAGTCAGACTATTTTATTCGCTTTAGACAACTTATTGTATGAGTAGAGTTTGTTCGAGAAGGCTGCGAAACATATATCTATTCTACAGTTCAGATGAGAAAGAAAGGGATTCTCATTTAAATACTAGATAAAACGTGGCATGATTAGAAACACGTAAAACACAGAAACTAAAGTTTCGCCATCTGGCGAATACGGTGTTTCATTGTACTTCTATCAAGATAGATCAATCAGTTAATGCAATGGTAGAGCACTAGTATTGTGTGCTATTTTGCCTTTCATTGGAATAGAGTATTGATATTTTAACTAGAAAAGCTGCCGAAATGGTTGTACAGTCAACTGGCTTGTTATCATTTCCGTATCTTGTCGGCTATTCTCTAAAGGTTGAAGGTGAATTTTAGTGAACTACTAGATCTAGTGTTCCTTTCTTGTAAAGCCGCTTGTGGTGTGACAAAGGACGTTGGAAGTGAGAGGAAGTTTAGTTTGGCTGGTCATAGGTCGATGAATATCGCTTTTGCTCAAGTAGCCAGATGTGAATAGAGTATAAATTCTGTTGATGAAGAGTTCGTTTTGCAATATACGTGCGGATAATATTTGACCCCATTTTGACAATAAAAAGTTTACATAAATGAAATGATTAATTTTTTTGTTTACTGATTTCTGCAATTTCTTATCAACTTGCGGTATAGGCTTTTCCTGCGTTGTGTGGTATTGTTATTAAAGTATAGCAGTCAGTATGAGGCTCAGAATATTAAGTACTTTGTGGCTTGAGCCTCTCTGAAATAAGTTAGAGTTATACTGTTCGAATACCTGTGTTTGATATGGTGGAGAGATTTAGGCACACACAGGTCTTTGGTAAGTATGCTAAAAATCTTCGAATGGTATGAATGTGTTGAAAGGCGTTCCACAATATTATTATTTCTTTTTGATAATATGATCACAATACGATATATAATAAGACAATTATTTACATCTTAGGGTCATGATTATTTACTTCAAAAGATGTTTCAGGTGAATTTTCAATGACTTTACTTATTGCGTTTTCTGTTATCAAAGTTTACTGTTCTTTACAGAGTTTTACACAACCTTAATATAGGTTATGCTAGAATTCATATTTCATTATATGTCGATCTTGAATTAACTAATATAGTGCACAACACGCACTACAATGATAATAGTGTCTTAATAATATGTGATATTTATAAAGGCTTTTATTCAGCTAGAAGCTGCTCTAAGGCGCTTTACAATATTATTTACAATATTATTATCCCTGACCCAGACCTGTTTCCACCCAACACATATCTCAACTCCTAAAGGAGCATACAACTCATGCTGCCATTATAGGCGCAAAGCTTTACGCAAACACATAGCCATTGCGTCCTGTCAGGTAATCATTTCTTTATGGATGAGTGAACCAGTTGCCACATGACAGCATTGCTGCGCACGGAGCCTCGAACCCGTGACCGTTTGGCTACGAGTCCTACTCTCTAACTAACTGCGCTATTACGGCTCAACAATGAAGCAGCAGATAAATCATCATTATTTAATACACACACAGCAAGGTTAGAATTGATCAAGATGACGGAAAGGAATTTGTATTTAATTAATGTTAGTTGTATTCGATTTCAGTCTGATAAAGCATGATGTCAGCTAAACAACGGTGATTATTCCTCAAGTTAACGTTAACAAAAATATCAGGCAGTCGGCAAAATATCCATGATTTACTCTGGTTTGAAATCTGCTCCTGTAAGAGCGAATAACAATTGTGATATCAGTCCATATTTCAGAACTAACCCGCGGGTATTGGGAGTAGTTTTCAATAAGCAATAACCATGCCTCGGATAAACCTCATTGGCTACAGTACTGCCACTACGCAAAGCTGCTTAATAAAATCAAAACAAATACTATGATGGGGCAAGAAAGCATTAGAAATGGTGTCTGATAGTCAAACTGTTTTATTCGCTTTAGACAACTTATTGTATGAGTAGAGTTTATTCGAGCAAGCTGCGAAACATATCTCTATTATACAGTTCAGATTTTCTTTGAGCAGGTTTGGCGATTACTGGACGAATATAATCGACTATGATTACGAGAGAATACAATGATTACGTTTATTATTACATTCATTTTGAATGTAATCGATTACGATTACGATTACATTTTCAAATAATCATGGTTATAATCATGATTACAATGTAATAAATAAAAACATGTATTTGATTCTTCGTCAATATCCACTCAGTTAAGAACCAAACGCATTTTATGGTATGTTCTTGAAATGAAAATGTATAACAACCTTTGATGCCATTGTACGATGTTGATTTAGTTTTACATTTCTTAGATCAATATTCATCATAGAGCAAAGGAGTAATTAATTCATTTGGTATGAATATTAAGGTATTTATAGAAATAACTGAGATTATTTTATGCTGAGATTAGTTGAAACATTTTCAATGGCATTGTTTGAATATTTGGGAAATGTATATTTAGTAATGAAATGTATCATGTATGGCGTGATTACAGCCAGGTAAGGTTTATATAATACATAGGATAATTAGAATATAGTCAAACCCCAACACTGACCTCGTCTGTAACTTTACCACATCTGTAAATGGACACCTTTTTTAGTCTTAAATTATTGCTATGCTTTAAAATTGTATTTTTCTTTTATAAATCGATTACCTCCCAACTCCTTACTTCGACCTTTGATCTCGACCGTTAATGTTTACTAACCATGCGTTAATTTAATTAGCTGCTTGTCATCCGACTGCTGACTAATCAGGATCGTTTGGAGTTGTAGTTAAAACGATGGTGTCAGAAGGAGGCCATGTACGATTGCTCGCTCTGTGACTAACTTTGGCTTAACAGTGTAAAACAACACGAGTTAATATGAAATACCTGTTTATGTAACTTATAATAGCGGCAACATTTGGAGCAGTGTTTCAACATACTTTTCATACTTTTCATAGAACAAATAAACTGACAAATCATCATGTGTATAAATATGATAGCTGTCCATCAATAAGTAAATCAGTTATATTGTTATATTTTACCTTACACACCAAACCAAATCTCTGGTATGATATAAAATGCTAAATAATCAAACATATTGTGTAATCGCGAAAGTAATAGCTGATTACGATTACATTTGGAATGTAATCGAATACGATTATGGTTACATTGCATCTGGAATTGGCGATTACGATTACTTGATATCATGTAATCGATTACAATCGATTACGATTACCGATTACGATTACCCCAATCCTGATGCTGAGTGATATAATATTTACTTAACTAAGTCCGGCATGATGAAAAGAGACCGAGACCAGCTTTAAATATACATAGCTATACTGAGGCGGTTTACAGTATTATTTCCCCTGACTTAGACCTGCATCAATCCAGCATACAGTTCAACTCCCAAGTGAGCATGCAACGCATGCTGCCATCACAATAGACGTAAACCGTTAAACAGACACATCGTCATCATATCCTGTCACGTTCTCATTTCTCGCTTAGTGAACTAGTCGCCAAATGACGGCATTCCAGCTCCGAACTCCAGACCTTGTATGTACGACTCCTACGCTCTAACTAAATGCGCACCATCACGGCTCACAAGCCGTCGTATTATGTTGTAGGATAAAACTACCTCAGGATAAAAGCCCCTTGGACAAAAGCTTCTCAGGATAAAAGACCATAAAAATGATGGATTCATACAAATTTTATTTATTAAAAGACAGAAAACGCACATATCATAAATGTTCATTGTCGCTACTGTCACCTGGTACGTACAGTACCCGAAAGTTCTCGGGGAAGTGGATATATCTTTCTTTTCAGGTCTTTTGCCCCTCAGGTCTTTTGCCCCTAGGTCCTTTGCCCCTATGTCTTTTGCCCCATCTCTCTTTAGCCTCTTCATTAATTGTTCACGAGGTTAATTAGTTAAAAATAATAATGATAATACATGAATTGGTAAGTGTCTTTTGCAAGATAATTTTAATGCAATATTTAGAAGCAAAATAACCAATGTTTCATTGTACATATATCAATTGTAATAAAGGACACACTTACTGGAACTGAGGATCTTCCCTTATGTTATTGAACTCAGGTCAGTTCCCATTCATCTTTCTGATTAAAGGATTACCATAATTACAATTGTTGATGACAGACAATGAATAAAGAGAACAGTTAGAAAAGAAATAATGATAATAGATTTACAAGAAACCACTGCTTAAAGCCATAATATATACATGTAGATAGATATTTAATTAGTTTAGCTCCTCACATCTCGCTGGCACCAGATTGCTGTTATATACCCGTAAAGACATTGGATACACAATCCGGTTTAAAAAAATGCATTTTCCCCATCCTGTGCAGTTAATCCAGCAAAGTGTTTATGCAATCATTAGAATCAATAAAATGTGCGATTAAAGTGTGCGATGTTATTTTGTTTAATTTACACTTACAATCAGGAAAGTCACACTAGTGGGGCAAATTAATTACGGGGCAAAATACTTATCGGGAATAAGACCTAAGGGGATAAAAACCAAAAGGGAAAAAGACGTAGGAGCAAAAGACCTAGGGGCTATTTACCGGATGCCCTTTCTTCTCATCCCCGACCTGAGCATAGAGTGTGTTGAGTGTCTTTTGGAGCTTTCTGGTTGATGTTTGTATACGCTTCTTTGGATATGCTGTCCTCTGGAGTGGAGCAAGATAGATTGTTTTTCTCAAGTTGATGATCAACTTCCAGAACGTACTGTGAGATAGTCCCACCAGGGATTGGAAAGCCCTGTTCCAAGATTCACACAGGTTGTTGGTTCTGGATTTGTTGCATAGTATAGTTTCGCGACAGTTCCACAACTATTGCCGCAGCAACGTTCGGCGCATAATATGTGGTACAACAACGCCATCAGGTCCTGCTGGTCGCTTATTTGCAAAATATAATTTGGCTTCAGAGGGGCTCCTGTTATCGATTGCTCATTAGCTTATCTTTAAATTGCAATTGCAGTACAGTACAATATAAACAACTTCAATTAACCGTGCTGCTGCTAAGATATTAAAGGGATAGTCGACCGTCAGAAAATATTTTTTAAATATGTAAAGCTAAGAACAGTAACCAAAAATTCCACAATAATAATCACGAAATATATCTGATATCATAGATATAGGGAACTAATCCAAATCACTGGAGGGCCGCCATAACGGCTGCACCGGAAGCCAGATTCGAAGGCGGGAAAGAGTAAACTGAAATGCTTTGACGTCACATCGGCGATCTCTTTACTGACGCAGATTATAGTTTCTCTTGAGCTTTAATAACTGAGGCATTTCGAATCATCTTCCTCTTGTCAGGTTTCTTCTGGCTCAAACTGATATGGTTGTATATCATTCATGACGTAATTCTAACAACGCAGTTGCGTTATGTTCTGGAATAATTCTTGGCTGACACTTGTTTACATGCTTTTGTACGGACTCTACAGACTTCAGGTCAATCGGATGCGATGAAGTGACGTCAGCATTCAGGAGTTTCCGGTCTCTGTCTAGCTTCAAAATGGCGGCACCCACAGGTCATTAAAGGTCGATTAATCAGCACTTTGAACTGGATTATTTAATGTGTGGGTTATCGTTTACACATTTTTACATTATTTATGATATTTGTGAGTATAGTTGTATTAGTCCTCAAACTTTTTCTGAGGGTGGACTATCCCTTTAATGTCAGATATGAGGATCAAAGGGATAATCAAATCATCTTATAGGTATGTATACTGTCCCATTACCATGTATGAATTAACATGTTGCATGAACAGCAAGATACGCCAACAATAATCTTAAGAACAGTTCTAGCTGCTGTCTAAATAATTGTATGCATATCGTATAAATCACAGTAAATACATGTTATATAGTATGTTCTACCGCTAATACAAAATGGTGTAGTAGGTATAAATACTTCCAAATATGATCACATCACCATTTTATCAGCAACATATACATATATACATCCATGAATGGCAGTGATATTTTTTTTATAGAAATTGCAGTTAATAATAGAAAAATTCAAATTGGTTGTATATACAGAGCCACAGATACAGATATATGTATATTTTATGAGGAATTACAGGTAATCTGTCAAACATTGAAATATATATATTTGGCGATTTCAATATAGATCTCTTTAAATATGAATCACATCAGGCCAGTAAAGTTTTTGTGAATCAATTGTTTAGTAATGGATATTACCCACTGATCATTTACCAACACGGATACATGGGAATAGTAGTACATTAATTGCTAATATATAGAATAATGTTATTGATTTAGAATCGAAAATAGTATAATTATAAACCATATTTCTGACCACTTACGTGTTTACACCCTTGTTAAATATTCAACATGTAAGATGAATTCTAGTAATACATTACCTTCTTATAGAAATGTTACACTATTGAACGAGTCCAATATTGAAATGTTATCAAACAGGTTAAGGGAACTTGATTGGGCTGAAGTGACTAACTGTAATGATGTTAATACAGCTTATAACATATTCCATTGTATGTTTACTAAGATCTTCAATATATGTTGTCAAGAAGTGCAGTTTAAAAGAAGCTGAAACTAAATTCTGATTAGCATATTATGGTTTTCTGAAAAACAATACTATGGTAACAAATTGGTTGAATACAAAAATAATTTAAAACGTACTTGGCAGTTATTAAATGAAATAACTATGAGAAAGATAAAATCTTATAAATGGCCAAATGAATTTTACTGTAGTGAACATACATATGGTGTCGGATAATAAAGCAATATATGATGGCTTTAACAAATATTGGTCCGATGTTGGCCAAAAAAATTGAAAATTGTCATGATACAAGTTTTTCTAATTCGTTATGAGTAAGGCACCATAAACAAAATATCTTCTTTCCCATCGCCGATCGACCCACTTTTGACACCCGACATATTTTTTACTTCCTTTTTGAGATATGTTCCCGTTTTTTCTCTCTCCATATTTTGCTCCAGGACTAATTTTATATTTCACGGTTTGATTGCCAGACGGCAGGAATGCAGTAATGTTGCACGCGTCTTTTTTAGATGTTCGTTCACGTCAAACATGGCATTCATAATACATGTACTTCAATTCACGAGCAAAAACTACATCATTAAATCCTGTGTATGCCGTGTAATCTCTAGTTAAGTGTATTGATGTCTACTTTACACATCTTCTTTTCTCGTATCTTCTTATTTTAATTAACAATATCAGAGGATACGGGGAAAATAACACTCGTTCACATTTCACAGAGAAAATAAGACGCTTTTCGCAATTCACGAGGAAAGTAAGCACGGTTTAATTCACGAATCACGAAGAAAACAAGTCAATTTACGGTTTACAGAAAAAATAAAAGCACACTCACTGATCACGAAATAAACCCTTATTCCCTTGATAACTTTGATTTCCCTTGATTTTTTCTCAACTCTTCGAGAGTCTTTTGAAGTAAATAAATCACTTGGCACATGAAAACTATACAGATTCTTTGGGACAGAATCAGCAGACTTAAAAATACTCACACTAAATATGCGAAACACGCCATACGTTAACTTAGTAAATGTGATGTTTGTAGATTGTCATCAAGTATATTATTAATAAATCACAGATACAACCTTGACCATTTGGTGTATTCTCTAAACTGTTTCCGGTCCGTTACAATTCTAAATACCAACATTAAGTCCTCGATATAATTAATTCTGAACTGTTATGGATTGACAGCATTACAGTAAAAACAACATAATAACGGAATATGTCGAATAAATAACTTCAGTGTTAGCATGGGTGGGTGAAGTGACGGTTTTACAAATCAAATTATCCTACAAAGTATATTTATGACCAAAAAAGATTTCAACTGTTGTAATTCACACTTAATCACTGGCACCAATCCGCTTTAAAACATTGAAAATGTTTACATATTTTCCCTAAGTTTTGGAAATAATAAAATTAAAATAAAAGCCTATATACCTACCTACCGATTTTTCAGAAAGAAACTATGGGAAAAAAAATATTTATTTTATGATGCCTAATAGTGTACAAAATGTTTTGTTTCTTGAAACAGTTGTTGACGAAGAAACTAATTTTTTTGTCCAATTTCAAAAATAAACAATCTTGTGGTTAGTGAAGTGAAGTTTATTTTCAATTTCCAACACATAATTGTACAATAATAAATATTAATATATATGAAAAACTTTCATAAGGTCAGCAAAAAAAGGGAAATTGAAGGATCATTGTAGCCTGAGCTGTCTTCCCATTGGCCCCCTAAAATGTATTACTGGGAATGTAAAATAAGGTTGTTTACTGGCAAAAACAGAGTTAAATTTTGCAATAAATAGAAGGTTAGACTGTCCTGTCTGGTCGCTATCCTGAACTTCATAATTATGCTTAAATATGTTATCAAATGAGGATGGTAACTTGTTGCAGACATAGTCATGCATAAATATAGCTACCTGGAATTCATGAAGTATTTTACATTCAAGATGCCGGAAGATTTAAACAAGGGTTCAGTATGGTTATTACAATTAGATCTGTGTATGGTTCTTATTGCTCGTTTTTAGAGAATGGTACTTCTGTAGAGGGCAGAAGAGTTGGCATCTCCCCAATCAAGAATGCCATAGGTGAGATGAGGATGGACAATTGCAAAATTTTCTGTTCTGAGACAATCAATTGGTAAAATGTTTTTCACTTGCTTGATGACAAAAATGGCAGACGACATTTTTTATAATTCGCCTCAAATGGGGTTTCCAAGATAATGTTTCATCAATGTGTAAACCAAGGAATTTTGTAGATGTTTCTGTAAAGCTAACACCTATTTGGGTTAAGGGTATGCGTCTATGCAAAGTTCAAGGCCTGTTGTATTTAGTCGGTTATTTGGCGTTTTCAATATTATAAACTTTGTCTTGTTTGGATTTAGAGATAACCTATTTACACAGAACCATTCATACAATTTATTAAGTTGAATATTTGCATTAGGAAATAGATTTTCAACATTTGAATCAGATAAATATAAAGAGGTGTCATCAGCAAACGATAATATATTTTCATTGGATGATTTTGCAATATCATTAACATAAATTAAGTATAATAAAGGTCCCAGAATTGAACCCTAGTGAACGTCACATTCTATTTTAAGGACTTGCGATTTGTTATTTTCTATTTCCACAAATCGTGTTCTATCTGATAGGTAACTTACAAGCCAATTCTGTCCAATTCCACGGATGCCACAATGATCAAGTTTTTAAATAAGAATTATGTGACTTATAACATCAAATGCCTTTGATAAGTCACAAACAAATTGACACTATATATATTTTTAGTTGGATATTGTTGTCGTCAGGACATTTATTTAGTAGATGAAGAATTGGGTGTATTGTGAAATGTTTTGATGGAAACCCATACTGGTGTATATATAGAATGTTTTGACAATAACAAAAGACATTAACTTATTAAACATGATTTTCTATGGTATTTTTGAGAAGGCAGGTAGTAAACGTATTGGTCGATAATAATTTTTCAGTTGGTTTGTATCTGAAGATTTATAAACAGGTATATCTTTTGCTATCTTAAGTTGCTCAGGGACAATACCAGTATTAAGGGATAAGTTTAGTATATGGGTTAAAAGCTGTATAATATGTACAATACTTTCTTTTACTAGTTTAGTGGAGATCTCATCAGCGTTTTAACTATAGCAGTGACAAGTGCGGGATCAACACTTTGAAGAAATATGCTATTACAGACAGCATTTTCTAAATAATCAGTGTAACGTTTTTTCAAATTGTGGACATTTTGACTTATAGATGCACCAATTTTTGGTTATGATGGTATCAATATGCCATTAGTTAAGTCTTTAATATTCTCCACCAATATTGTACAACCGTTACTTAATATATGTGTAACAAATCATTTGAATCTGGTGTATTTCCAGATGAAATGAAGTTTGCCAAAATGTTACTTAATTCAAGAATCGTGATCGTGAGGAATTTTTCAATTATAGACCTGTGTCAAATTTGCCTCAATTTTCAAAACTTATTGAAAAATTAATTTATAACAGACTGATATCATATGTAAAAAAGAACAATGTTATTTACAAAAGTCAATATTGCTTCACAGAAACCTACTCTACAGGATTGACACTTACGGAATGAATCGAAGATATATTTAATAATTTAGATAATAATTTGGTAACAACTGATGTTTTATTGATTTGAAGAAAACATTTGATATAAAGGTTCATTCCATTCTGATTAAGAAACTATGCCAATATGATGTCCGAGGTATTACTTTAAGTTGGATGAAAATGTATTTAACTAACAGAAAGCTATTTTATTAATGATGATGTTTGTTCAGATTACAGAACTATATATATGCTATTCGGGATTCTACATGGTTCCATTTTTGGACCTGTTTTAATTTTACTATACATCAGTGATCTGGATAACATTTCAAATAAATTAAATTTATATTATTTGCTGATGATACCAATTTATTATATGCTTATAAAATTATAACTGAGGTTAATAATGTGCTCAACAATGAATTAAACAAATGAGGAAATAGTTTAAAGTTAACAAATTATCTCTGAATATCAATAAAACAAATTACATGTGTTTCCATAACAAGCATTATCTGGATGATTGCAAACTCAAGATTGATGGATTAGAAGTCAGTGGAAAAAGTTACTCAATTCCTAGGAGTATTGGTAGGTGGAAAATTGTCATGGTATAATCATTTTAACGTGGTGTGTAAAAATGTCTTGAAGAATATTTCTGTTATTTATAAAGTCAAACACATGCTTGTAAACAATCACTTATACATGTTATGCTATTCATTACCCTTGTGAAAAGATCATGAAGTATTCATGAATCATGAACAAACAGTTCATGTACAGAATACATGACCAACACATGAACAGTTCAAGAATCATTCTTGAACATGAAATGGTCCTATTCATGAAACGTTCATGAACATTGCAAGGTCGTGAACTGTTCAGTAAACTTCATGAGTATTGAGTTCCTGAACAGTTCATAGATAAATCTTGAACATGAAATATTCTATTCATGAAACTACAACACTGAAGAACATTTCATGAACTCAATATGCATGAGGTGTATATACACACTTCATGAATACTACAGATGAATAGATCATGAACATTTGATGCAGTTCATAGATAATTGAGCCACTGTTCATCTATATCTGAAGGATGTTTCATCTTTGACTTCGCCTCATTACCGTTGGAGGTCGCAAAAGTGAGCGTAAAACAACAATCATCATCATCGCTGTAACTATTCATAAACTGATCGTCTGATGTTGGGGAACTGGACTATTCCCTCTCGATTTCATTCGCCTTGTTAATTTCGCCCAATTTTATATTCGCCTTAGGGAACCATCGCCCTCGATTTTATTCGCCACTCAGTTAGTTAAAATACAGGTTATTACCAAATAGATCAAATACAATGTATTACCAACTAGTAAAAATAGAAAGCTGGTCTCTTGGTAGAGCAAGTGGACTAGCTGGTAGAATGGCAAGTTGTGTCTATGGATTGTTTAGTTCAGTCGTCGGTGCCAGCCCTCACAGTCATTATTTGTTCGGATGCTGCGATTACATACAGACCAGCACGTTGGGGGCTAGATGGTGCTTTGCTCCAAATGTAGTCAAGCAGTTGACGCAGTGATTGAGGGTATCGGGACAGCAAGGGTGTCAAGGGAAATACAGGTTTCATTATATATTTTATCATAAATTCATAAAAATAACAATATTTTACGTTTAAATAAAATATAATTCAACTGCCTGGTATTGCATCGTTGAAGCTTGGAGTAGAGACCCCTGGCTATTGCCTATTGGGCAATTGCCTGGTTTAACATGTCCGAACACAAACTAAAATTGGGAGCTCAGCTCCGGGCAAACTGCGGGGTCTACATGGTAACAGTATTACCTAACAATATTTATAATTGATGGCACTAGATCAACATTATATCTATATAAATCTAACAGTACGAGTAATGGCCGTCTCCTGCTCTCCTTTGCGATAATCGAAAACTCTTTTCTTGGTGTAACAATGCCTGTGTATTTAACTATATTCAACAGGCTCTCCAACACCCAATCAACTAAACAATACATGCTGCTTAAAGGTGGTTAAGCTTGAAAACGTATTAAAGCTGTTCTTAAAAACACTTGTATACTGCTGCTCTTAAACCACTCAACCGTCTAAAAGAAAACTCTCGCGCTTTTATCTTGTCGACCAATCACATAACCGGAAAATATACCATAGCTTCGAATAATCAGCGCGAGAGTTCGCGCTAGATTTCAAGCATGCGCTTTATATGCTTAGTTGTTACTTCTACACAAACGATCTGAGATAGAAAATGTGTTCTTAGTTTAATTATCTACTTGTACAACAGAAAGGAAGTTATTACGTTGATGAATATTTGGCTTAGAATTTGATCTGGGGACCGTTTCACTAAGAGTTGAAGTCGTCTTTATCTCATATTTTAGACCTTAATTTTGTCCTTAAGTATATGTGACCTAAACATTGTTATGTTGGGTTTCACTAAGATTTTTGTCTTTAAAATTGACTTTAAAAATGTCCTACACTTCGAGAACTTAAGGACCTCTTTTAGGGTGTCCTTATTTTGGTCTTTATGGAAATAAAAATGGCGCTGAATGTCAAACATTATTCTAGAAAAATGTCTCACATTAAGGACGGATTTAAGGACGAAAACAATTGATCCTTAATTGTAGGACTTTTTTAGGGAAACGGTTTTAGGAATTTGTCCTAGAAAATTAAGTAGGTCTTTAAGATTAGGACATCTTTAATTAAGAGGGTCCTTATCTTAGTGAAACGGTCCCCTGGAATGGATTAAACCCGCCTCATCTACAATGCCCATAATCAGTGAATACAAAAAGTAAAGTAAAAAAGCTATTGCCCAAAT